>JAWDGP010000628.1:0-32500 GCA_033675545.1 Elysia crispata
CTGCAAAATCTGAACCATTTACTTTTCCATGGCTATTACCACATAATAGAATCAAAACGAAACAACCAAGTGCAGATATTTTTTTTAAAACTATCAATAATACAAAACAAAATGACAACATCTAATTTGTTCCTTTTTATGGAATAATAATAGAAGCAAATTTAATGGCAAAGTCAAGTCTTTCTTTAAATGTTACAACATGGATGAACCATAAACAAGCAACAAAATCAGCCCAAATTGCTTTTGAAAATATGAAAAAAATTCAGCAAAAAACCCATCAAAAAATAAACTCTCAATTTCCTTCCTACAGCTGTGGCAGCATTACAACAGAACCAAAACCAATCTATTAGCCAACTGAGTTCCTTCCTATAGAACCAAAACCAATCTATTAAACCAATAGTTCTTTCCTATAGAACCCAAAACAAATCTATTAGCCTTCAAGGTTCTTTCCTATAGAACCAAAACCAATCTATTAGCCAACTGAGTTCTTTCCTATAGAACCAAAACCAATCTATTAGCCAACTGAGTTCTTTCCTATAGATATTGTTATGTATTTTTTATATACGATGGATATATTTTAACAATTCCAGTTAATGTAAGGTTACACATTTGGATGATTATTTCTCCATGTTTATAAGTAAGTCAAAACACTAATTGGAATATGAAAAATATTATGGAATTATTGATTCTTATGCCGTGGATTTTAGAACCAAACATTATTTTCTACACGATTTTTTGTTCTTTTCAAATCATATATTTTTTTGTAAATCTCACGCAGTTAATTGTATAAAATTTGTTGATGTTGTACCTCAAACATTTTTTGACATTTTAATTAATGATCTTTTTTATAATTTCTGCCAATCTTTTTGTGTGTACATAACAAAAAATTGTCTGCGAAAAAAAAACTATAAAAGTAAAGTTATAAGCTGTTGTAAATAATTCATGACTTACAATGGCTTAAGGACAATATACACTTTAAGAGTTTATCTTGTTTACAATTCCATCAAGCAATGGAGTTTGATTAACAGAAGAGTTACGGCCTGAACAGCTTGAGACAATGAGTGTGTGAAAAGGAGAAAGAAAGAGAGAGAGAGAGAGAGAGAGAGAGAGAGAGAGAGAGAGAGAGAGAGAGAGAGAGAGAGAAGACAGACTTAGAGAGAGAGAAAAGAAGACAGAGAGAAGATGATGAAGAGGAGTGAAATAGAACAAGATGAGTGCAATGAGGGCTAGGGTTAATTCCTGGCAATTTAACAGGATAAATGTACCTTATTCACAAACTCATAAGGCTTCCTTATGCAATACCTTTTTAAATAATTCTTATGAACGTTGAATTTTTATAATGACATATTTCGCCATGTAAACTAATATTCTATATAAAGACAACTTGTTTCCTAACGATTATTCTTATTTACTTTTATATAGGATGGATATTTCCTATTTTTAGTTAATGTGATTTTCCACGTTTGAATGGTTAAGTGCCCTTGTTTATGTGTCAATAATTTCTAAACAATTATAACAATAACTTGAAAACGTAAATATTATTGGACTAATTAATTTTTATTTTGTGTATTCTACTAGTCCGCATTATTTTGTGCATAGCTTTTTTTTTCTTGTCAAATATACATGTTTTTTTTTTTTTAATCTCAAACAGTTTGTTGTATATATTTTGTTTGCTAATGACAATTTTGTATCTGTAATACTTTTCTAACATTTTCTGTAAGATATTGATACATTTTCCTGACCATATTTGTGAAGCATAAAACTATGAGAGAAATGTTAAAAAACTACGAAAGTAGCATTATTAGTTGTTTTAAATTATTAACAGCTCACAAATTCTAAAGGACGATATACACTTTACAATGTTCTTCAGTGTAAAATTATATCCAGCGCGGGGAGTGACAAAAAGAGAGATCCTGTTGAATTTAAAGAGATACTGTGCACAAGTGAGTTTGTATCTAAAGAAAAGAGAGAGAGAAAGAGAGAGAGAGAGAGAGAGAGAGAGAGAGAGAGAGAGAGAGAGAGAGAGAGAGAGAGATAAAAGTAGAAAGACAGAAAATAGTGAAGAGAAGACAAAACTAAATTTACAGCAAAGCAAGGGTTGGGCATATTTTCTTGCGAAAATTTAAATTCCTTTTGCAGTACTTAAAAAATTTTTTTTTCTTTCAATGTCGTATTTTATAATAAACCCAAAATTTCTAGTTAAAAACAATTTCTACAAATTCGTGTACTTTCTAATTATCAATAGATTTGTTGTAATTTCATTTTTTTTTCAAATGATTTTTGATCATTATTGTTAAAATTTCTTTTAAATGTTCATTTTTGTTAATCATATCCAGTGGGAACATCAGTATAAAATTAATCATCACAACTTTACAGTGCCCTGATCTTTTCAGTGCATATATAAAAGTCTTAACTAGGAATCGATTAAGCTTTATCCATTGCGCTCTTGTACACAATTCGTAACAATAAAATAAATAAGAATTCCTTCACCGGTGCCTTTATATATGTATTTATATTTATTCACACCGGTGTCTTCATATATATATTTATATATATATATATATATATATATATATATATATATTCACACCGGTGTCTTTATATATGTATTTATATATATATATATATTTATTCACACCGATGCCTTTATATATGTATTTATATATATATATATATATATATATATATATATAAATATATATTCACACACATATATCTATATATATATTCACACACACATATCGTGATTATGAAACTGAACTGTTTTCCTTCTGATGTATATACAAATATTTATCGGAAATAGATTATATTTTATTCATTGCTTTAAGGTAAAAAAAATAAAATCTTTGCCATGATGTTGATGATTATGCCTTTACAAGTGCCTTGATGTACATAAAATGTAATGGTGGTTTTTTTAAACGGTTTATCTTGTCATGTGCCTTCCAATGACTTGATTAACAAAATTGTTATCCATTAACTTTATTCTCAAACCTTATCGAGTGATTTGGAATGGAAAGATTATAATTATAAATTGCCCCTTAACTACTTCTATTTTTTTCCTGATCCATAGGATTCTATTAGAATTCAGTTAACCTTTGACACAATTCCTTTGAGAAAAGAAATCTGAACATCAAGATAAATACTGCCCCTTTTAGACTTATAGAGAATCTTGCATTGCTATACTTTTTCAGATCTTTATCAAAGACACACCTCTAGAAATCAGGTTTAGGGATTGCGATGAAATTTGACAAAAACAAAACAAATGAAATCAAAATTTTGTTAACTATGGTGAAGCATGCGGTGTTAAGGTGAAACTTTATCTAGTTTCTGTCAGATGCTCTAACCTTTGTTATCATGTATAAATATTAGAGTACAGTTTTTTTTTAAATTAACGAGAGATATACTTAACATTGTTAAAGCCATACAGGCTTCCTCTTCGTGAATAAAAAAAATTACTTTAAAAATTAGATCATTAGCTAAAAATTTTAACTTCTACCAGTTTTGCTAATGTTATGGAATTTCTTTATTAAAAACAAATGCCATACATAATTATTTTTGCATTGCTTTATCGTTTCCATTATTAACGTCCAATTCAAGCTTAAGTTTAGCTGGATATGTTGCATAAGTCAAATTGTAAAAACAACAATTTCGATGTCTTTTTACGTTATACCCTCTTAAAAATTCGATCTAAAGTGATGCGGTTTCTTAATTTTGATATGAAATTATTATTCTCAAATGTAGTTGCTACGTAGCGAAGATAAAGTATAGATTTAGACTTTCAAAATGCTCTTAAAATTCATTACTTCTGAAAAACATATTGATATAACAGAACGAACCATTTTTTACGTAAAGCTTCTTTGATGTTGAGTGAAAAGGAAAAATAACTTGATCCCAAATCTAAATATCACGTCAAGGAAATAAAGAGGATAAATTTTTCCCGAACAATGGTGGTTCTGTTGTAACAGAACGAACCATTTTTTACGTAAAACTCCTTTGATGTTGAGTGAAAAGGAAAAACAACTTGATCCCAAATTTAACAAAATCACGATAAGGGAATAAAGAGGATATTTTTTTCCGAACAATGGTGGTTCTTCTATCCTTGAAAAAGCAATCTTTCCAATCAATGTTCATTAAAACAATAGTGTGAACCTAAAAACTTGAAAAAAAAAATCCCCCACAAAAACAGGAACAACAAAGAACCAAAATCAAAGTTAAAATCAATATTTTCGTCAAATTTCATTGTTATTTCTGTACATTTTAAAGATTTTATTTAAAATGTTAATAAAGTGAACACTAGATAATGTAATCTCACCTGCTTGCAATAAAAAGATTTCATTTAGAAATCAAAAATTGTGTTTTGAATTCATTTATGAACGCATGACGAGCGTATGTAATGATTCAAAGATTTATCTCACAGCTTTGTATACCCGGAAGCTTTTTAATAAAAAAATTAATTGAAACTCAATTAATTTCAGCCAACACTTTTATTCCTATTTATCGCTAGCAGTAATGTGATTTTTGAACAAAATAAACACTCAAAGCACTCCTTTTTGCTTACAATGAAAGATTTTCAAGTAAAATAAAAAAAGTTTTATATTTATTTAATTAAAAATACGTGGCCAGCATCTGTCCTAAATCAGAATTAAGTTGCAAATAATAATATACCCAATAATCTACAGCACTTTTGGTTTCTCGCAGTTCCTCTTTTCACAATGCTACAACGCAAATTTTTATGGTCTCAGTTAAAGACCTTAACTGCTCGATTTTGTTCATAGCTGAACTTTGATACTATATCACCTTCAAGACATATTTAACGTCTCAGTAATCTTTCTAGATGACTCACGATTCCCTTTACATTCAATTCAGACTGATAATGTAGATGTAAAGCCTCCAGACTTACAATTCTTATAAAAACATAGTTATTTCAAACGTCACACAGTATTTAATCCGCACCCTTTTGTAAAAAAATGTTGAAACAATGACCTTAAAGGTCAAACTGAATTTGCCCTAAGTCTTCTATATTTTTTTCGTGGATTTGCACACAAATAATGCAGCAGCGATAACCCTGTCTTATATTTTTTTTTCGTAGATTTGCACACAAATAATGCAGTAGCAACATCCTATCTAAAGCACAGATGTTCATTCGGTTTGTGTACAGCCATTAAAAATGTGAGATACATTTCTGTCAAACGTCACGATCGTTTAACAAGTGGAGGAAAACAAGGCCATAAAAGGTGAAACTAACCTTGCGCTCCTACTTGATTCTGTATCCTTTTAGTTTTCGTGGACTTTATGAAGACAAAACAGGCATGATGCTGTCTAAAGCACAGCTGTTCATTCCTTTAGTGCACAGCCATAAAAAACTTGAGATGTAGTTCTGTCAATCATCACAAATCATTTGATCTGGACCATTTTATAGGCGGAAAGGTTATAAAAATCAAATAAACTTTGCCCGCATGTTGCATTTATATCTCCGCTTAGTTTTCGTGGATTATTTAAAGACCAAATGCAATCATAATTCTGTGTGATATGAATCTCTTGATTCTGTCAAACCTCTCATTATCCGAATAGTTTGAGTCCTTCAGGAAGCATTTTTTTGTGAGTATCAGTCTGTCGTATAATACTTTGTGCGCTTAATATAAACGAAATCGATGACAATATATACATAAACATATGGCCATCACCAGTTGATTTAACCTTTGTCGAAATAAAAGAAATTTAGACTAACAGCTAAAGTATTTATAATTACTTCAGCTTGTAAACATATAGTTTACAAGTTTATTTTTTTTTATCTTTACAACATAAATTTAAGCCAAGTTTAAAGAAACTTGTGCCAGAGGTAGATGCACACAGCTCTACCGTTCACTAAACGTACTGTTCTGGACAAGCTGCGATTAGGCAGTGCGACTGGCCGTTATGAACTCAGAAAAAAAGACGTCAAGGGTGGCCGGTAATCCGTGAACCAAAGTATATAATGTCTTTCTCAGGCATATTAGTTCGAAATTGTATTGACAGACATCAGAGATCGTTAAGTTTGACTACCTTCCAATACTAGGGGGAGTAGAGAAAGAAACAACCTGGCCCAACACTATATTCACACTCCAAAACAAGGTCAAATGAAAAAAAGCTCTATTATCATCGTATTTCTCTCTCGTTCTTTCTCTTTCCCACTCTTTCCTATTACACTATATTTCTCTTTCTTTCATCCTTTCTTTCTTTCTCTCTTTGTCTTTCAATGTCTCGCTCTATCCCCCCCCCCCTCTCTCTCTCTCTCTCTCGTTCTCTCTTCTTCTTCTTCTTCTTCTTCTTCTTCTTCTTCTTCTTCTTCTTCTTCTTCATCATCATCATCATCATCATAATTGTTACCGTTAAAAATATTCTCTTTCATATACACAGACTTATATGGTTGATGGAATAAGAAAACAAACTTGGCCAGCCATTGTGCCTTCTTTAATCCAGAGCATTTTGCGGAGAGGCGCCTCGTACATGTTACATTAATTTGTACGACATTCTTGAATGACTGAAAAATAAGTCATCAGAAAACAGATCCTCTCTCACTGCTGAACAAAAAAGAAAAGTGAGGGGAAAAAAAATCTCCTGAATAAGATAGGCCCTTGTCGGCTGTCGCCTTTGCTCTTTCATAATGAAAAGAACTAAAATTGTCTCCTTCAACAGATGAGTCTAATTTCGTCTGTTCTGAAAAGGTCTAGATCTAGTCCAGTCCAAGGGTAATCAGTAAAAAGGCTTGTTGATCGATCTGGTGTTTGTAAATTCTAATTCTGATTTCTAGCTAAGTGTGGGGAAAAGATGGATGGACATTTTCATCTAGAATTTGTGTGTCTGTGTGTATTCACGTCTGACTTTGATCCCGCGCTAGGTGTGGAAAAGCAGCAGATGATATTTTCGTCTAGAAAGTGTGTGTCTGTGTGTATTCACGTCTGACTTTGATCCCGCGCTAGGTGTGGAAAAGCAGCAGATGATATTTTCGTCTAGAAAGTGTGTGTCTGTGTGTATTCACGTCTGACTTTGATCCCGTGCTAGGTGTGGAAAAGCAGCAGATGATATTTTCGTCTAGAAAGTGTGTGTCTGTGTGTATTCACGTCTGACTTTGATCCCGCGCTAGGTGTGGAAAAGCAGCAGATGATATTTTCGTCTAGAAAGTGTGTGTCTGTGTGTATTCACGTCTGACTTTGATCCCGTGCTAGGTGTGGGAATGCAGCAGATGATATTTTCGTCTAGAAAGTGTGTGTCTGTGTGTATTCACGTCTGACTTTGATCCCGCGCTAGGTGTGTGAAAGCAGCAGATGATATTTTCGTCTAGAAAGTGTGTGTGTCTGTGTGTATTCACGTCTGACTTTGATCCCGCGCTAGGTGTGTGAAAGCAGCAGATGATATTTTCGTCTAGAAAGTGTGTGTCTGTGTGTATTCACGTCTGACTTTGATCCCGCGCTAGGTGTGTGAAAGCAGCAGATGATATTTTCGTCTAGAAAGTGTGTGTCTGTGTGTATTCACGTCTGACTTTGATCCCGCGCTAGGTGTGGAAAAGCAGCAGATGATATTTTCGTCTAGAAAGTGTGTGTGTCTGTGTGTATTCACGTCTGACTTTGATCCCGTGCTAGGTGTGGGAAAGCAGCAGATGATATTTTCGTCTAGAAAGTGTGTGTCTGTGTGTATTCACGTCTGACTTTGATCCCGCGCTAGGTGTGGAAAGCAGCAGATGATATTTTCGTCTAGAAAGTGTGTGTATGTGTGTATGTTCACGTCTGCAACACCGGTTTGGAATCTTTTTGCGATGCTAGCAAGGCCAATTACAAAAACAAAAAAATTGTTTACTTTTTTCTGTTTGTTTGCTTTTTACCGACTTGTAAAAACATTAAACAAGATGTACCATAATTATGGCGGAGGCATATTGTCTTGACTTTTATTACCCGCGGTAATATCTGATGACTCACACCCAGAGGCCATCAGTTCGAACCCCAGACACTAGTGGTGAAAAGAGTTGGAGAGCTGAAGAACAACCGGTTGTTTTATAGTTGTTTTGTTGTTGTTTTTTGGAGAAAAAAAATTTTTGAATGAAATTAGTGTATTCTGCTAAGAGCCGTTTAAAAATGGGAAAAAATTTGCGGGAAAGTTTAAGGCCAAACTACCGATTCGTGTTTTGCAACATAAGGTAGCCTTGAGAAAAGTATATGCGCATAATTATGTAAAAGTATGGTGTGTGTTAGTGTGGTGTGTGTGTTTATATAAATGTGGTTAGAGTGAAAATGTGACGTGTGTTAGTGTGGTATGTGTAAGTGCATTGTAAGTAAGTGTTGTGTGTGTTAGTGTGTTGTGTTTGTGTTTACATAAGTGTGGTTAGAGTGAAAGTGTGACGTGTGTTAGTGTTGTATGTGTAAGGGCAATGTAAGTAAGGGTGGTGTGTGTTTGTGTGGTGTGTTTGTATTTATATAAGTGTGATTAGAGTGTAAGTGTGACGTGTGTTAGTGTGGCATATGTAAGGGCATTGTACGTAAGTGCGGTGTGTGTGTAAGTGTGACATTTGTTAGAGTATTTTGTATAACTGTGGTGTGTGTAAATGTGGCATGTATACGTGTGGTACGTGTACGTGAGGTGTGTCATTTTTTTACTTTGTACACAAGACATGACTGGCTCATAGAAGCGGAGATTCTTACTTTTTTTTCATTTTACCCCACTAATTCTTGAGCTTCTGAAAACTATTTCCCAGAAAATTTATTTCAGTTAAAAAAAAAAAACGATTGTATAGAAATGATCGAGTAATAGGGTTAGTAAAAAATGTCTATACAAGGAAGACTTGGAGGAAAAAAAAAAGAAAATTGTAAAAAAAAAATGGCGTTTTTTTTTCTTTTAAGAAGGACGGTGAAGGGACGCGTACGGAAGTGCAGGAAGACGAAAACTTTATTCCTTATAATCATTCTGGGTGCTATCAATTCATTAGAAAAAGGTTCTCACAAGATTAGGTTAATAAAAGGAGGATAAATACTTTGAGACTGTCTTGGAAACATCAGGCGTATCAATATGTCCTTATGATCATTCTGGGTGCTATCAATTCATTAGGAAAAGGTTCTCACAAGATTAAGTTAATAAAATGACGATAAATACTTTGAGACTGTCTTGGAAACATCAGGCTTGTCGAATATATACGTCGAAGTGTGTATTTTGAAGCATATGCTAGCCGCTAGTTAAACCATCAGAAGTGAGAGTTTTTAATCTTGTTACGCCATCCCTGAACTAAAAAAAAAATGATGTAAAAAATTAAAAAAAAACCTGAAAAAAAAAAAGAAAGCCAAACCGGCAAAATGTACTAACATTAAACTTCTTCCTTTATTTTGCAATTCTTTTGATAAACATGACGTTTGTAATTCCAAAAGGCAATAAATGTAAAACAAATAGAATGGAAAGTCAAAATTCAAGCGTATCCTCTGAAAGCGTTCAAAATAGAGCGATCTTTTCAATCCTATTTGGCATATTTGATAAAGACAACAATGGCGTCTGCATCCCGTGCTTTTTCGCTTGCCCATCTGGCAAGCTTAGGCCCAGCTGCGTACTTGAGAATGGGGAATTTGCCAGTCTTTTCCCAGGCACAACCTTTCGGCTTCAACGCGTCCACGGCAACAAGCCAGCCGGACGCTTTGGCGCATGCGTCAGATGTAAAGCTCATGAAGAACCTTCTGGATTCGTAGGGATCCCCGGCAAGACTGAGGAACGGAGTATGCAAGTAAAAAAACAACAACATGAAACAATTCTTGAGCTCGACAATGCTATAAAAAATTATTGATAGGTAGGTCGAAGATGGAAATGAAAGTAGCAGTATGAGTCACAGAATGATGTCATGAATAAGCAAATATGTCACATTTTCTGTCCTTTCATTTTTGTGATCTTGAAAGCCATCCGTCATTTTAGTTTTGATCAAAAGAAACATCCTTTCATAAACAACAAGTTTAAAACTGTGCCCTACCAACATTTTTCCTGATATATGTATAAAAATTATAATTTACGCAATTAATTTGCAACTGAGATTTGAGGCAACATTTTTCTAGGCTTCACAGTACACAAAAATCGAGAAACCGACAGTTTTAGCTAAACTACCTCCTGAATTCAACGGCTTTTCACTATAATAGATAGGCCTTATGAGATTTCTCAAAATGACATCTTTCATTATTATTATTATTATTATTATTATTATTATTATTATTATTATTATTATTATTATTATTATTATTATTATTATTATTATTATTAAAAAATCACTACAGTTGTATATAGGAAGCAGCCACAAACTTTCTCTGTAAATGTATTTAAAGACAATGCTGCCGAACAAAAGGCACCTGATGTCAGGTTTTTTTTTTCCATGCACACCTAGAGCTAGATCTAGTGTACCTGATTAATGCAATGCCCAAATCAGTGATTATTGATTACTGAAAATAATATCAAGAGCATTTTAAGATCGAGGAGGAAAAAGGATGTATTTACTATTGGATATAGTATTGGTTATCTTAGATTCTCTAGTCCAAGATATATTCAAGACCAGGTCTGCAAAGTTTAGTTTATTTTTTTTAATCGCTTTTAATGTTTGGTTATCTAACGTACTGTCCATTTTTACGATCGCTTGATCAAAGAGCACCGAAACATGAATACCTTTTTATTTGGTGGATTGAAAACAATTAAATGAATGTATTTTCGAGAACTCAAAATTTCTCTAGAGGAAATATAAAAATTCAGATTAAACATTTATGACCTTTCTGTTGGAGTACATTGCAGTGCCTCTTAATTCTAAGTTTATAAAAAAAAAACAAAAAAACTATGATTTTAGTCCAGAATTTAGATTAAATAGACAAAGCAACAGATCTAGATCTGAGCTTTATATTCTAGCTTTTGGATTAGTAATCAAAAGAGTGTAATGAGATCTAAAATTTAAGCCTGGGTTATTGTTCTCATCCACGTTCTAAGTCATCGATCTTGCAAATCCTTTCTTGGATAAGTAATTGGTTTAAAACTTCTGTTTTGAACAATTAATGGCAAATCACACCGTTCACATTTTCTTTAATTTACTGGTGTCGCTACATCCGTGTTACTTGATTGACACCCACCACAATTGGTTAAGATTGTACTTGTTGTAAGTGAAAGAGGTAAGTAGATTACGCTCAAAGTTTCTTAGTAGACGACATCTTGCATGCTTGAAATATAATCTATTTCAATTAAAATTTTTTTTTTATCCCGATCAAGATCTAATCTAGAACTCAATGATTCTAATACAGTCCTTCAAGTCGAAAACATATTAAATATTAAGATGTAAATAATTGTTTAAAAATATTTAACCTTTTAAACATAACTCCAAAGATATTTTTATTGTTGAATTTCAAATATGTGCAAATTATGATGAAAATCAAACCGTTTGCACATTTTAGGAATCTTTTCTCCACAAATTTCCTCCGGAACTCGTGAAATATAGTTTCCTTATTCTCTGACCAAAAAACAGTTGTGGCGATAACGGAAAATTACAGAAAAATCCCGAGACTTGCCGAAGTGCTTCTCTGTGTTTCTGTGTACGATCTCTATTTTATGGTAACAACACTAGTGTTACTTCTAGCAGCAGCAGCAGCAGCAGCAGCAGTAGTAGTAGTAGTAGTAGTAGTAGTAGTAGTAGTAGTAGTAGTAGTAGTAGTAGTAGTAGTAGTAGTAGTAGTAGTAGTAGTAGTAGTAGCAGCAGCAGCAGCAGCAGCGGTAGTAGAAGTAGTAGTAGTAGTAGTAGTAGTAGTAGAAGTAGTAGTTGTAGTAGTAGTAGAGATAGCAGTAGTAGAAGTAGCAGTTGTAGTAGAATAGTAGTAGCAGCAGCAGCAGCGGCAGTAGTAGTAGTAGTAGTAGTAGTAGTAGTAGTAGTAGTAGTAGTAGTAGTAGTAGTAGTAGTAGTAGTAGTAGTAGTAGTAGTGGTGCAATGTGGTAGTTGTGGTGAAAATGAGGGAAAGCAAAAGTAGAGAAGAGTACAGACCGAAAAAGGCTGCAGCAGGGAAGTGCTGGGTTTTCTGGCAAAAATGTAAACGAAGAGAAGAAAGTAATACATATCTCCCACTTAAATGCACCCATTAAAGTATATCTCAGATACATTGTTTAAATCTCAAGTCGTCCTTCAATATGTTTTCTACGTAATACCTGAAAAAGTTGGTTTCTTGCAAGAATAGATCTGACCATGACGATTTCAGGTACCGGCCTTGGTCAAACCAGTTTACGAACGTCGTGTAGTGTCCGTCAAACCTGACGATCTTGACCAGACTTCCACCATCGACCACTCCAAGCAGGACCTCGTGGACGTTGAACCAGTTGTCCAGGGCGTCAGAGTTACGGTAGTGGCTGTGACACGGTTGGTTCCAGTTCTGGATTTTTTTTTTTTTTTTTTTTTTTTGGGGGGGGGGGCGGGGGTAGATGGATTGTTTGATTGATTGGTTGGTTGATTGGCGGAAACATTTTTGATAGACTGATAGACCAATTGGATGACTGATTTATTGTTAGGTTCATGATTGATTGATTGGAAAATAAATTTACTGATGGACTGATGGATCGATGGGTGATTAATTTGTTGTAAGGTTCATTGACTGATTGATTGATTGATTAGAGAAGAAATGTACTGATGGACTGATGGATCGATGGATGATTGATTTATTTATAGAAAGGTTGATTGATTGATTGATTAGAGAAGAAATTTACAAATGAACTGATAGATCGATGGATGATTGATTTAATTATAGAAAGATTCATTGATTGATTGACTGGAGGAGAAATTTACTGATGGACTGATGGATCGGTGGATGATTTATTTTTTTAAAGAAAGGTTCATTGATTGGTTGATTAGAGAAGAAATTTACGGATGGACTGATGGATCGATGGATGACTGATTTATTTAAAGAAAGGTTCCTTGATTTATTGACTGGAAGTGAAATTTACTGATGGACTGATGGATCGATGGATGATTGATTTAAAGAAAGGTTCATTGATGGATTGATAGGCTCGTTGATTGGTTGTTTGGCAAAAATGTTTACTGATGGACTTACATATCGAGTGGATAATTGATTGAAAGGTCCACTAATGGGTTCATTGACTAGTTAATTGATCGATGGGTTGATTGGTTGGCATATTGATTGACTAACTAATTGATTCACTGATAAGTTTGTTCATAGACTAATGAATTGATCAAATAAATTGATTGGTTGTTTTTTTTTTTTTGTTGTCATTTTTTTCGCTTGATGGATTGGTTTACCGATTGATTAACTGATGAATAAACTGGTTGTTTTCTGGTTGCTATGCATGTTGTTTTAGTCTGCTGATAGAAACAGATCTTAGACCGTAAAGTTGCGAATAATTATAGAACCCTGAAGTGACCAACATGATTTACAATGTGTCTCTCGCGTTTATTTGTGTTTAAGTCCTCGAGCTACACCTCATACAGATTTCAAAATGTCTAATATTCATACTCTGCTGTGACTTGAAGCTCTGATAGAAGGACTCTAAAACCTAATGACACTGAATCCACCACGCAATCATATTAGAAGATGCAAGAGGAATACCTTCATTCTATTACAAATGGTATTTTTGGTTTCAGTTGATAAATCTCTTTGGTTTGGAATATCATATTCTCGAAAGATTTCGCATGTGGCGGCTAGTCCTGTACAAAGTGGAGCAATTTGCGGTCCCTTTTGTCATGCAGTTAATAAGGTTCAGTTAAATGTTTAAAGCTTTATTTTCCGAGGAAGCTTCATGCGGATTGATCTCTTACAACATGGTCTGGGATTTTAAGAGAGGTGTGGGTTGGTAACCAGCTTGGGGGCCTTGACTAGATAAATTACTACTAGCCCAAATAAATAGCACGTATGAATTGGAGAGCTGGATCTGAAGGAAGATCAATTAGCGCAAGTGCGTGCGAGATAAGGGTGGAGATGGAAAAATTGGGCAAAACTAAGAAACACTAAAAAATATTGCTGGGTAAAAATGGCTTCAAAGAGCTGTGTTAAGTACTCATTAAGTATATAATGATGATGATGATGATGATGATGATGATGATGGGGGTGGTGATGGTGCTGATGGTGGTGGTGGTAATGGTGGTGATAGTGGTGATGGTGGTGGTGGTGGTGATAATGGTGAGGATCATGATGCCACAATAAGGACGATGATGACGGTGATAATGATGATGGTGATGATGATGATAATGATGATGATGATGATCATGATGATCATGATAATGTCCACAATAAGAATTATGGTGGTGATAATGCTGATGATGATGATGATGATGATATCCAGGATTAGAATGATTGTGGTGATAATTATGATGACGTTCATAATCATGATCATGATGAGAATGATGAGGATGAGGATGATGATGATGATGATGATGATGAGGCTTTATTTGAAACAGAACGGCAGTGATTTATTTCCACTTCTACCATGGTCTTGCAAGCAGGCTGCACAAGAGCTGGAACGTTTTTGCCTTCTACGTAAGCATCGTACACGGAAGTGCCGACACCAGCCGTCCCTCTGAAGGCGAGGCGCCACTCTTTGAGGCCACATTCGAGGACATCGAAGTACTCCTCGGGTAACCCCGGGCCCTGGGAAAGGTGTGGCGGGGGGGGAGGTGGGGGGTGGGGGGAGAGAGGGGGGAGGACAGAATTACTATTTTTTTTTTGGTAAATAAATGAATATATAGATAAATAAACCTTCTATAAACATGCCCAAGACTCAACAAAAGAAGGGAAATCTTTCCATCGTGCCCCCCACAGAAAGAAGCCTTTGCTACAAAACTTTCATTGCCCCGGAAGCGAAAAATAACAGTACCAGGTCGCAACGGCAATCGAACACGCCTCAGTCATACCCGAAGAGAGCGGAGGACAAGCGACAACTTTGTCCTCCGCTTGAAACACCAGTGTCGTATGAAGAGAATTTAAGGTAAGATCTTCTATATCTATAAATGAACGTTAGAGATTATAAATAAGTGTAAGAGGCCCTTGTCATTGTTAGATTCTGAAACTGTTTTGCAGGCGGCCCCCTCCTTTTGAGGCCCACAAAACCAGTTCTATTCGAAACTACAAATATAAGTGATCTGTGCCCGTGTGTCCTTGTAACACTCTAAAAAGGCACCTCGTCCCGCCCCCTCAGGGTGTGTGGGGATAGGGGGTAGGGGGGGGGGGGCAGGTTCCACAGAGATCCATTAACGTTCGATTCTTTTTAAAAGGTAGAACCGTTTAGCGAATGGTAATCAAGTTTTTTTTTTTTTTTAAGTTCCTGACGAAACTGCAGAGAAATACTTTTTTTTGCTAGCTACTTCGCATAAGGATTGATTCAAGTACTAATCGTTGACGAATGCAACAAAAAAAAGAAAAAAAATATTTATGAATAAGTTACGGACCAGATATATTATTAAAAGAACAGAAGAGGAAGATCTAGGAAGAACAGAAGAGGAAGATCTAGGAAGGACAGAAGAGGAAGATCTAGGAAGGACAGAAGAGGAAGATCTAGGAAGGACAGAAGAGGAAGATCTAGGAAGGACAGAAGAGGAAGATCTAGGAAGGACAGAAGAGGAAGATCTAGGAAGAACAGAAGGAGGTAAAGGTGGAGGAGCACACACAGGAAAGACAGAAGCGATGAAAAATAAAAAAAAAATGTACAAGAGAAAGTCGGAGAGAGCTAGAATTAGAGAGAGTGCTTACTCTCCAGAGAAGGCTAACTCTCCAGAGAGGGCTTACTCTCCAGAGAAGGCTAATTCTCCAGAGAAGGCTTACTCTCCAGAGAAGGCTTACTCTCCAGAAAGGGCTTACTCTCAAGAGAGGGCTTACTCTCCAGAGAGGGCTTACCCTCGAGAGAGGGCTTACTCTCAAGAGAGGGCTTACTCTCCAGAAAGGACTTACTCTCAAGAGAGGGCTTACTTTCCAGAGAGGGCTTACTCTCAAGAGAGGGCTTACTCTCAAGAGAGGGCTTACTCTCAAGAGAGGGCTTACTCTCCAGAGAGGGCTTACTCTCAAGAGAGGGCTTACTCTCAAGAGAGGGCTTACTCTCAAAAGAGGGCTAGCTCTCCAGAGAAGGCTTACTCTCTAAAGAGGGCTAGCTCTCCAGAGAAGGCTTACTCTCTAAAGAGGGCTATCTCTCCAGAGAGGGCTTTCTCTCCAGAGAAGGCTTACTATCCAGAGAGGGCTTACTTTCCAGAGAAGGCTTACTATCCAGAGAAGGCTTACTCTCCATAGAAGGCTTACTATCCAGAGAGGGCTTACTCTCCAAAGAAGGTTTACTATCCAGAGAAGGCTTACTCTCCAGAGAAGGCTTACTCTCCAGAGAGGGCTTACTCTTCAGAGAGGGCTTACTCTCCAGAGAAGGCTTACTTCCCAGAGAAGGCTGACTCACTGGAGGATATTTTAAGAACACCAAGATGGCGTCCGCGTTCCTAAACTGGCCTTTTGTCCAATTTTCTCTGGTTTGTCCTGCGGCGTATTTTATGATTGGAGTATGCGCGTCTTTCTCCCAGGGACATCTTGATCTTTCCACTACAACCAACCAACCAATATCTTTTTCGCAGCCGGCATATTGGTTGTTGATGAAAAATCTGCGATGGTTTATATCGTCTCCACGGATACTGTTGATGGATAGAAGCGATAAATTGGATATATAAAATTTTTGTTTCCTCTGACACATTAACAAAATGTAAGATTTAAAAAAGAAGACCTCTATCGACATTTTACGGCAAGAGACTAGTCATAACTTTTGTCTACTCCATTTCGTAATAGATATTAATGAAGGAGAGAGAGAAAGAGAGTAAGAGAGAGAGAGAGAGAGAGAGAGAGAGAGAGAGAGAGAGAGAGAGAGAGAGAGAGAGAGAGAGAGAGAGAGAGAGAGAGAAATCAATGGCAAAATTAATAGTACTAATTTTACTTGCTTTACCTTTCCTTTGTCCCTTTTAATATTTTCCCTCTCCCACCCTGTACCATTTAATACAAAAAAGATAGGGTCAAAGATGCATTGTTCACAAATTTTTGGGAAAGATTAAATTAATGGTCAAACATTTGATTTTCTCCAATTACTTTTTAACAACGTTTTTTGTGACAAATTAGTAATAATAAGGTTTCTCTTTTTTTCGTAATCTTCTTTAGAGATGCACATTTTCCATAGAAAAAATGCATAAATCAATAACCTTTTTTGCCCTTCTACCATTATCAACTACTACTTATAATAGATAGTTTCTTGTAGCGCAGATTTCATGATTATCTTAGCTTTTCCTTTTGTGACCAGAAATCAATTAACCAATAATTTTCCGAATCAAGCAACAAACGAGCTAACTATATAAATAATCAATGAATCAAAATACTTTTACAATCCAAACAACCAAGCAATCTATCAATTGATCAATTAACCTTTCAGCCAACCAATTAACCAAAAAATCAATTAATTTGTTACTCAATCAATCAATCAGTCAGTCACTCAATGTAAAACAACAGGGTGTTAAAAAAACCAACCTAAACAAACAGACTCTCATCTCACCTGAAAAAGTTTTGCTTCACTTTCCTCAAATCTGCCCAAGGTGATTCCAGAATAAAGTGCGCACCGAACCAATTCAGGAAAGTTGACCTACGTCCACTAAACCTGATCGTCTTGACCACTACACCGTCATCGACAATGGCCACTAGGACCTCCTGGATGTTTGACCAGTTGTCAAGAGCGTGAGAGTTTCGGTAGTGGCTGTCACAAGGCCATTTGAAGTCCTGGGGAGTGGGAATGTTTGTTGGAGATTTCTGTCATAACAATATACAACAGATATCATCAAGATGGGTAAAGTTGGTAATGGATCTTACACAGCCTAGAAAGGACATTTGCATAAACTATTGGCATCCCAAAGATGTCTTTGCAACATGAAGTACTTTATTCAAAGGTGAGTAAAGGCGGTAATGAATGTTACTGATCCTTGTAAGGACATTTGTAGAATTATTTGGCATCCCAAAGATGATTTTGCAGCAAGATTCGATACTTCACTCCAAATTGAGTAAAGGCGGAAATGAATCTTAAACAGCTTTGTAAGGACTTTTGTTGAAATTATTGGCAACCCAAAGATGTCTTTTAAGCAAAATATGAAACTTTACTTCAAGGAAACTGGATGGCTATTGGACGTAATGTGCTAAGAATACATTTATGTAAGACAACTCTCATGCCAGCATTGTATATCAAAATACCTAAGAATGTTATATCTTTTTATGGGGCCTATTTATATAGTAAAATAGGAAGAATTTCAAAAGGACTAGAAATGTAGGCGCATCTTATTAGACAATAAGAGGAGGCCTTGAGGTGCCTATTGAACCAAGACTTGGTGATCGACAGAGACCACGCGTCACCAGAGTTAGGAATGAAGGATGTCGAATTCATTTGACTAGAAGTTAAAAGCGATTTCATTATCAAATTCTGCCCCAAGAAAGAAAATGCCGTAGTCCTGCTTCACCTGAATTGCGATATGGAAGCTCAAAGAGGTTGATATCGTGCGCAAAAAAAAAATAAAAATAACACGCACACCAAAGATGAATTACATTAAGATTGGACGGTATCATACGATGGGAAACGTTGACTGTTTTTCTTTTTGATTTCAAAGCGTCATTTTTTTCCCTTATTATATTTTGCTCGCTGTTTTTACCAGAGCATGTTCACTTTTTACCTAACGAGGTTTATGGCGGCAAGTTTTAGCTGAGCAGATTTTTACAGGCTATCTTGACCATAGTATATTCACTTTTTTACTCATTTCCAGATTTTTTTCAGGCAGACTTGAAGAAAGCAGGTTCGCTTTTTCAGTCACTAGATTTCTACAAGTAGTTTTTTTAGAGCAGACTTGACCAGAGCAAATTCCTTTTTCACTCACCAGATTTTTGCAGGCAGGCTTCACCAGATCAGGATTAATTATATATATCTTTCACGCAGACTTGACCAGAGCAGATTCCTTTTTCACTCACCAGATTTTTGCAGGCAGGCTTCACCCGATCAGGATCAAGTACACATATCTTTCAGGCAGGCTTGACCAGAACAGGATCAATAACACATATCTTTCAGGCACGGTTGACCAGAGTAGGATCAATTACATATATCTTTCAGGCAGGCTTGACCAGAGCAGGATCAATTAAATACAACTATCTTTCAGGCAGGCTTGACCAGAGCAGGATCAATTAAATACAATTATCTTTCAGGCAGGCTTGACCAGAGCAGGATCAATTATATACATGTATCTTTCAGGCAGGCTTGACCAGAGCAGATTCTCTTTTTCACTCACCAGATTTTTGCAGGCAGGCTTGACCAGAGCAGGATCAATTACATACATGTATCTTTCAGGCAGGCTTGACCAGAGCAGATTCTCTTTTTCACTCACCAGATTTTTGCAGGCAGGCTTGACCAGAGCAGGATCAATTAAATACAATTATCTTTTAGGCAGGCTTGACCAGAGCAGAATCAATTACATATATCTTTCAGGCAGGTTTGACCAGAGTAGATTCAGTTTTTCACTCACCAGATTTTTGCAAACAGGCTTGACCAGAGCAGGATCAATTACACATATTTTTCAGGCAGGCTTGACCAGAGCATAATCAATTACATACACTTATCTTTCAGGCAGGCTTGACCAGAGCAGATTCTCTTTTCAGTCACCAAATTTTTGCAGGCAGGTTTGACCAGAGCAGGATCAATTACATACAATTATCTTTCAGGCAGGCTTGACCAGAGCAGATTCACTTTTTCACTCACCAGATTTTTGCAGGCAGGCTTGACCAGAGCAGATTCACTTTTTCACTCACCAGATTTTTGCAGGCAGGCTTGACCACAGCGGGGATACCCCTGCCGTCCAAATAAGCCAGGAAGAGAGACTTGCCTACACTGGCCGTGCCCCTGAACGCCAGGCGCCAGTCTCTGGTGCCAGATCCCAGCACGTCGAAGTACTCCTCGGGGAATCCTCTTGGCTTTTCACATGAAACAAAACAACAAAACACACGTTTTAGTTAAGGCATGGAGAGAGGAATGTGACTATAGAATTGGGATGAACGCCAGGCGCCAGTCTCTGGAGCCAGATCCCAGCACGTCGAAGTACTCCTCCGGGAATCCTCTTGGCTTTTCACATGAAATAAAACACACATTTTAGTTAAGGCATAGAGAGAGGAATGTGGCAATAGAATGGGGATGTGAATTCAATGACATTGGTGGATTTAGAAAAAAGGTTGGTGGTGGTGGTAGTAGTGAGGGGGGGGGGGGGTGAGAGGTAATTATTCGCTCATAAAGTATGTATTTGGGTATTCGATGTATATAAAGAACCAGGAAAATAGAAATTTAGGCATTAGGGAAGTGGATAGATAGAGAGAGATAAAGAAGTAGATTGATAGAGAGAGATAAAGAAGTAGATAGATAGAGAGAGATAAAGAAGTAGATAGATAGAGATAAAGAAGTAGATAGATAGAGAGAGATAAAGAAGTAGATAGATAGAGAGAGATAAAGAGGAAAATATAGAGATAGATAAATATACAGACAGATAGACAGGTAGACAGAGAGAGTATCAGAGAGACCAAGAGAGAGAAAGAAATAGAGAGTTATAAGGGGCAGGTGGTAGTGATAGCTAGCAAAACAATAGGGATGGAAAGAAAGATGTAGACTACCAGAAATAGGGAATGAGGAAATGCAAGGCGGAAAAGAAGAAATACGTGTAAACAAAAAGTGGAATTGAATTTGTAGAAGAGGAGGGAGCAAAACATTTCCAGAGAGAAGGAAAATTCTTACGACAAAGAGGGAGAGGATTGCGAGAAAGAGATGAACAAAAAAAAAAAAAAAAAAAGAAGAAGAAAGAGACTAGCAGTAGGATGAAAAAGTTAAGGTGGATAACACGCTTCACGGAGAACAGAATAAAGATTACTTGTAACGGGAGAATAATTGCAATGACGAGAAAAACAAAACAAAAAAAAAAACAACAAACGGACTCACAGGAAAAACCTTCACGAAAATCAAAATGGCGTCTGCGAACTTGACCTTCCCGTATGTCCAGTTTTCTTTGGTGTGGCCTGTGGCGTACTTGATCACCGGAATTTCCCCGTTTTTCTCCCAGGAACATCTCGGTCTGAGGTTCTCAGCGACAACCAGCCAGCCGATATCTTTGGCGCAGCCTGCGTACAGATGGTTGATGAAAAATCGCCGAAAATTGCGGTCGTCGGCGCGGATACTGTGTAGGAAATAATACGGGAAATAAGCGTTTTCTGTACTTTCTAAATCTATTTTAGGATTATTTTGAAAGTTTATTTGAAGACTATAGATTCCTTCAAAATTTGTATGAAAGTGAACTTCTGTCCAATTATTCATAATTGTGCATTATTTAGGCGTACAATAACAAAGAAGGTTTGTAGGGATTTAAAAATAGAGATGGGTTTTACGAAATTAGCTAATGATTCCGATAAGTGAACTTCTGTCCAATTATTCATAAATGCGCATGTATTTCAGCGAATATCAACAAAAAAGGTTTGTAGGGATTTAAAGATAGAGATGGGTTTTACCAAATTAGCTAATGATTCTGATATATTGTTGAAATGCTGTTTTGGTAACCGAATATTATATTTATTATTAGCAGCAGAACTTCTTGTTTCAACTGTTTCTTTTTTTAAAGTGTTCCAACCAGTTGCTTAGTTGAATATCATACCAAATATTATTTTTTGAGTGTTTGGCATATTGACAATATTAAAGAGAATATTTTATGGTTTGATTTGAGAAAATAATTATCTAAGAGATTTAAAGTAAATATTTGGACCAAGATGTTCCCACAATCATCTAACCTCAGTCTTATCTTGTTACCAGCTATCACACCCAGTCTTATCTTGTTTCCAGCTATCACACCCTAGTCTTATTTTGTTAACAATTATTTTATCCTGGTTTTCCTTGTTACCAGCTATCATATCCTAGTCTTACCTTGTTACCAGCTATCTTACCCTGGCCTTATCTTGTAACCAATTATCTTACCCTGGTCTCATTTTGTTACCAGTTATCACACCCAGTCTTATCTTGTTACCAGCTATCACACCCTAGTCTTATCTTGTTACCAATTATTTTATCCTGGTTTTCCTTGTTACCAGCTATCATATCCTAGTCTTATCTTGTGACCAATTATCTTACCCTGGTCTCATTTTGTTACCAGTTATCACACCCAGTCTTATCTTGTTACCAGCTATCACACCCCAGTCTTATCTTGTTACCAATTATTTTATCCTGGTTTTCCTTGTTACCAGCTATCATATCCTAGTCTTATCTTGTTACCAGCTATCTTACACTAGCCTTATCTTATAACCAACTATCTTACCCTGGTCTCATTTTGTTACCAGTTATCACACCCAGTCTTATCTTGTTACCAGCTATCACACCCCAGTTTTATCTTGTCACCAATTATTTTATCCTGGTTTTCATTGTTACCAGCTATCATATTCTAGTCTTACCTTGTTACCAGCTATCTTACCCTGGCCTTATCTTGTAACCAATTATCTTACCCTGGTCTCATTTTGTTACCAGTTATCACACCCAGTCTTATCTTGTTACCAGCTATCACACCCTAGTCTTATCTTGTTACCAATTATTTTATCCTGGTTTTCCTTGTTACCAGCTATCATATCCTAGTCTTATCTTGTTACCAGCTATCTTACACTAGCCTTATCTTATAACCAACTATCTTACCCTGGTCTCATTTTGTTACCAGTTATCACACCCAGTCTTATCTTTTTACCAGCTATTACATCCTATTCTTATATTGTTACCAATTTTTTTCTCCTGGTTTTCCTTGTTACCAGCTATAACATCCTAGCCTTATCTTGTTACTTCTATCTTACCCTGGCCTTATCTTGTTACCAGCTATCACACCCTAGTCTCATCTTCTTATCAGCTATCCTACCTTGGTGTTATCTTGTGACAAATTATCTTGACCTGGTTTCATTTTGTTACCAGTTATCACACCCTAGTCTTATCTTGCTACCAGCTATCACACCATAGTGTCATCTTGCTACCAACTATCACACCCTAGTCTTATTGTGTTGCCTTTCTTGCAACCAGCTATCACACCATAGTGTTATCTTGTTACCAGCTTTCGCACCCTAGTTTTATCTTTTTGCAAACTATCTTACCCTGGCCTTATCTTGTTACCAACCATCAAACCTGGTCTTATCTTGGTACCAAGTATCACACCCTAGTCTTATCTTGATACAAAATATCATATCCTAGTCATATCTTGTTATCAATATATTATCCTGGTCTTATCTTGTTACCAACTATCTTATCCTGGCCTTATCTGTTACTAACTATCACAAAATAGTCTTTCTTGACACGAGTTTTTTTATTACATATATATGCAAAGACATCTTCATTAGCAGCCGCGCTTCTTTATATTTAAGATAATTATATTTTGTTCGAATCTTCATATATTACCATCAGAAGCAGCATTATCGTCATCAATATTGGCTCCATCTTTATCATCATCATCATCACCTCTGCATCACCATCATAATCATCTCCATCATTATTATCATAATCATTGTCATCTTAACATATCATTATGTTTATCGCTATCAGTAAGAGCATCAATATCGTTCTTCTTGTCATCATTACACCATCTTCATCACTCTGTCGAGATTATCGTTATAATTATCTTCTTTTCCATCATCATCATCATCATCATCATCATCATCATCATAATCAAAACCATTACCAGCAATAAAAACAATATCAAAGCGTTTGCATTTTTTATAACCACCACCACAACTACCACCACCACCACCACCACCGTCATCATCATCATCATCATCATCATCATCACCATCATCCCTACCTCCATTGAGTGCATGAAAATCATTATCCCAACATCTTCAATTCCAACTCCAACGCCAAATCTTTCTAAAACATATGAAAGACCAGCTAAAGACGTCCACCTGAAAAAGTTGGTCTTCTCTTTCACCAAATCCGTCCAAGACGAGTCGAGGTATTCGTGCCGACCGAACCAGCTCAGATAGGTTGTGCCTTTCCCGCGGAATCTCGCCTTCTTCACAATCTTCCCGTAGTCCACGACAGCGACCAGCACCTCGTGGATGTTGGACCAGTTGTCCAGAATGGCGGAGTTACGGTAGTGGCTGGCACACGGTTTCCCAAAGTCCTGTGGCGGAATAATATACGATAGACTCACTTGAAGACAACACATTAAAGCATACCCCTATAGGCTTTTAATATGTATTCGCATACACGGTTGGTTTTTATGAGCCTTATAATTATTTCTATTGCAAAAAAAATCTTGTTTTTCCTACCTCTAGTATAAGGTGGGTCATATCGACCCTTATATTTCTATTGCAAAGGACATCTTGTTTTTCCTACCTCTAGTATAAGGTGGGTCATATCGACCCTTATACGAGGGCATATTGATAAGTTTTGCCTCCAAGTCCATAACTTTGGAAATAATGAAGACAAACAAATGATACTACACCAAATGAAAGGTCATTTTATTTAGCACCAGATGACATATCATTTTTCAACATAATCACCGTCCCGTTCGATACAGAGCCGCCACCGACGGACGACCTGTTGGATGCCGTCAGCGAAGAAGTCAGCAGTCTTGTCTCTGCACCAAGAAAGAACAGCATTCTTCACATCTTCGTCTGTCTCGTAACGGTTGCCCTTGAGGTAATCCTTGAGTTTTGGAAAAAGGAAGAAATCGCTCGGAGCAAGATCTGGGCTATAAGGCGGGTGCGGTAATGTCCGGAGGCCTAAACGATCTAAAGCCGTGCGAGTTTCCAAACTTGTGTGAGGGCGAACGTTGTCGTGATGGATGATGGAAACTTTCTCACTCCTTACCCGTCGCAACCTCGCTTTCAGTTTCTCCAGTGTGTTCACATATTTCGTAGAATTCACGGTGTTGCCTTGTTCCAAAAATTCTGTGTGAACCACACCCTCACTGTCCCAAAAGATCGTGAGAAGCACCATCATCCATCACGACAACGCTCGCCCTCACACAAGTTTGAAAACTCGCACGGCTTTAGATCGTTTAGGCCTCCGGACATTACCGCACCCGCCTTATAGCCCAGATCTTGCTCCGAGCGATTTCTTCCTTTTTCCAAAACTCAAGGATTACCTCAAGGGCAACCGTTACGAGACAGACGAAGATGTGAAGAATGCTGTTCTTTCTTGGTGCAGAGACAAGACTGCTGACTTCTTCGCTGACGGCATCCAACAGGTCGTCCGTCGGTGGCGGCTCTGTATCGAACGGGACGGTGATTATGTTGAAAAATGATATGTCATCTGATGCTAAATAAAATGACCTTTCATTTGGTGTAAGTATCATTTGTTTGTCTTCATTATTTCCAAAGTTATGGACTTGGAGGCAAAACTTATCAATATGCCCTCGTATTTCTATTGCAAAGGACATCTTGTTTTTCCTACCTTTAGTATAAGGCGGGTCATTGTGAGCCACATATTTCTATCGCAAAAAAAAACATCTTGTTTTTCCTATCTCTAGTATGAGATGTGTGATATTGACCCTTATATTACTATTGCAAGAAAAAAAAGTAAACATATTGTTTTTCCTATCCCTACGAGGTGGGTCATAATGAGCCTTATATTTCTATTGCAAAAAACATATTTTTTTCCTGTCTTCTGTACAAGGTGGATCATATTGACCCTCATATTTTACTACAAAAAAAAAAAAACCAAAAACAAAAACAAAAAAAAAACGTGTTTTTTCCAATCTCTACAAGCGATAGCCTTGAAACAGTGGACATTGGTATTGGTATTAGTTTCGAAGTAAATAAGAGAAAAAAAAAATTTTATATGATAAAACATTTTTACAACTAAATTGTTCATTTCTTAGAACTTCCAAATTCTTCTGATTGTTGAGCAGAACGCACGATTTACAAAAAAAAATGACATAACTCTTTGTAAATGAAATCGTATTCCCTAAAATTTCTACAAAAAGGATTAATTTGTATAAATTAATAGAACATATTGAAAGCTTGTCATGTGACTTACCAAAGTCTTGCAGGCTCGCTGTGTCAACGTAGGCGCATTCTTGGCATCCAGATAGGCATGGTAGGCAGACGCTCCGACATGCGCAGTAGCTCTGAAGGCCAGGCGCCAGTCGGCCCGGCCAGATCCAAGAATATCGAACAAAAGTTCAGGTTCCGCTGGAGACTTGAGTTACAGATACAGATCACCGAGATAAAGGTAAATATTAGAGAGTTACAGATACAGATCACCGAGATAAAGGTAAATATTAGAGAGTTACAGATACAGATCACCGAGATAAAGGTAAGTATGTAAATATTGGAGTCTTACAGATACAGATAACCAAGATAATAAAAATATTAGAGAGTTACAGATACAGATCACCGAGATAATGTAAATATTGGAGAGTTACAGATACAGATCACCGAGATAATGTAAATATTGGAGAGTTACAGATACAGATCACCAAGATAATGTAAATATTAGAGAGTTACAGATACAGATCACCGAGATAATGTAAATATTGGAGAGTTACAGATACAGATCACCGAGATAATGTAAATATTGGAGAGTTATAGATACAGATCACCGAGATAATATTGGAGAGTTACAGATACAGATCACCGAGATAATGTAAATATTGGAGAGTTATAGATACAGATCACCGAGATAATGGTAAGGATGTAAACATTGAAGTCTTACAGATACAGATCCCCAAGATAATAAAAATATTAGAGAGCTACAGATACAGATCACCGAGATAATATAAATATTGGAGAGTTACAGATAAAGATTACCGAGATAAAAGTAAGGATACAAATATTGGAATCTTACAGATACAGATCACCAAGATAATAAAAATATTAAAGAGTTACAGATACAGATCACCGAGATAATGTAAATATTGGAGAGTTACAGATACAGATCACCGAGATAATGTAAATATTGGAGAGTTACAGATACAGATCACGGAGATAATGGTAAGGATGTAAACCTTGAAGTCTTACAGATACAGATCCCCAAGATAATAAAAATATTAGAGAGTTACAGATACAGATCACCGAGATAATGTAAATATTGGAGAGTTACAGATACAGATCACCGAGATAATGTAAATATTAGAGAGTTACAGATACAGATCACCGAGATAATGTATATATTGGAGAGTTAAAGATACAGATCACCGAGATAATGTATATATTGGAGAGTTACAGATACAGATCCCCACGATAATGTAAATATTGGAGAGTTACAGATACAGATCACCGAGATAATTAGAGAAAGAGAGAGTGAGTGAGTGAGAGGGAGAAAGAGAGAGAGTGAGAGAGAGAAAGAGAGAAAGAGAGAGAGAGTGAGTGAGAGAGAGACGATTCAGATTGTGCTGACGATGTTTTAGTGAGAGGAAAAAAATGTAATGAATGAAGCTATAGGAAGAAGGAGACAGAGGTCACGATGGTTACAATAATGAGCAGAAAACATCTCTAAAATGGTGAGGATATAAATAATGGAAAACAGACATAAATTCAGAAAATGGTGAGGATGTAAATAATGGAAAACAGACATAAATTCAGAAAATGGTGAGGATGTAAATAATGGAAAACAGACATAAATTCAGGAAAATAGTGGGATGTAAGTATTAGAAAGCAGACTCAAAATCAGGAAAATGGTTTGCATGTAAGTATTTGGAAACAGACATAAATTCAGAAAATGGTGAGGATGTAAATAATGGAAAACAGACATAAATTCAGAAAATGGCGAGGATGTAACTATTGAAAAGCAAATACAGAATCAGAAAATGGTAATGATGAACCTATTGGGAAGCAGTTAGACACAAAATTAGAAAATGTTAAGGATGTAAATATTGGAAAGCAGACACAGAATCAGAAAATAGTAAGGATGTAATTAATGGAAAGCAGACACAGAATCAGAAAATGGTAAAGATGTAAATATTGTAGAAAGGGAGAAGATACAGATAATGGTGAAGATGTAAATATTGGAGAGAGGGAGAAGATGAAGATAATGTTAAGGATGTAAATATTGGAAAGAGGGAGAAGATACAGATAATGGTGAGGATGTTAATATTGGAGAGAGGGAGAAGATACAGATAATGGTAAGGATGTAAATATTGGAGAGAGGGAGAAGATACAGATAATGGTGAGGATGTAAATATTGGAGAGAGGGAGAAGATACAGGTGATGGTAAGGATGTAAATATTGGAGAGAGGGAGAAGATACAGGTAATGGTAAGGATGTAAATATTGGAGAGAGGGAGAAGATACAGGTAATGGTAAGGATGTAAATATTGGAGAGAGGGAGAAGATACAGATAATGGTAAGGATGTAAATATTGGAGAGAGGGAGAAGATACAGGTAATGGTCAAGATGTAAATACTGGTGAGAGGGAGAAGATACAGGTAATGGTGAGGATGTAAATATTGGAGAGAGGGAGAAGATACAGATTATGGTAAGGATGTAAATATTGGAGAGAGGGAGAAGATACAGATAATAGTAAGGATGTAAATATTGGAGAGAGAGGAAGTTTAAGCGAATTCGTATGGAAACTACAGGAATCAAAAACTGAATACCACTTATCATGAGATATTATCGACAGGGCGCAGCCATATTCAGCAGCAACAAACAGATGCAACCTATGCATAGCAGAGAAAAATTTTAATCCAAAAAACAAAACCAAGCCTCAACAAAAGAAGGGAAATCTTTTCATCGTGCCTCCACAGAAAGAAGCAATTGCTACAAAACTTTGAGTGGCTCCGAAACGAAACACAACCACAGTAAAAGGTTGGGACGGGATCGACACACTTGTCCTGCGCTTGACACACCAGTGTCGTTTGAAGAGAATTTAAGGTAAGATTTTCCATAACTATGAAAAGCTTCCACAGCTGAGCGATCTAATCAACTGTTCCAACTTGTTTTCAAACTAGGCAGATAGATAGATAGATAGATAGATAGATAGATAGATAGATAGATAGATAGATAGATAGATAGATAGATAGATAGATAGATAGATAGATAGGTAGATAGATAGATCGATCGATAGATCGAGAGATAGAAAGAAAGGTAGGCATATAGATTGATAGATAGATAGACGAATGAACAGATTAACAGAAAGAAAGAAAGATGTAAAGGTGAAGGAATAGATTGATAGATCGATCGATAGATCGAGAGATATAAAGAAAATTAGATTGATAGAAAGAAAGGTAGGCATATAGATAGATAGATAGATAGATAGATAGATAGATAGATAGATAGATAGACAGATAGACAGATACATACATACATACATACATACATACATACATACATACATACATACATACATACATACATACATACATACATACATACATACATACATACATACATACATACATACATACATACATACATACATAGAAAGTTGATAGATAGATAGATAGATAGATAGGTGACAGACAGATTGGAGTGAATTTAAATTTAAAAATTTTAAAAATGTTCCCGGAGTCCTAGCTTTCCACTGCTGAAGACTGAACGCTTCAAGCTGTAAATTGAATTCTAGCTGCGCCTCATCCGCGTCTAAACTGCGCTCTAAAGCTTCTCCTTTTTTTCTTCATCTCAATCACTGCAAACTCTCAAACCCAAAGAGGTCCCCATACTCACAGGCGTATATCTCAGAAATACGATAATGGCGTCTGCACTTTTCACTTTTCCTTTTTGCCCATTCCTCCCCGCTGTCCGCTCTAAAACGTTTTTCTTCATCTCAATCACTGCAAACTCTTAAACCCAAAGAGGTCCCCCATACTCACAGGCGTATATCTCAGAAATACGATAATAGCGTCTGCCTTTTTCACTTTTCCTTTTTGCCCATTCCTCGCCGTTGTCCGCTCTAAAACGTTTTTCTTCATCTCAATCACTGCAAACTCTCAAACCCAAAGAGGTCCCCACACTCACAGGCGTATATCTCAGAAATACGATAATGGCGTCTGCCTTTTTCACTTTTCCTTTTTGCCCATTCCTCGCCGTTGTCCGCTCTAAAACGTTTTTCTTCATCTCAATCACTGCAAACTCTCAAACCCAAAGAGGTCCCCACACTCACAGGCATATATCTCAGAAATACGATAATGGCGTCTGCCTTTTTCACTTTTCCTTTTTGCCCATTCATACCCGTTGTCCGCTCTAAAACGTTTTTCTTCATCTCAATCACTGCAAACTCTCAAACCCAAAGAGGTCCCCATACTCACAGGCGTGTATCTCAGAAATACGATAATAGCGTCTGCCCTTTTCACTTTCTCTTTTGCCCATCGCTCCCCATTGTCCGCTCTAAAACGTTTTTCTTCATCTCAATCACTGCAAACTCTCAAACCCAAAGAGGTCCCCATACTCACAGGCGTATATCTCAGAAATACGATAATGGCGTCTGCACTTTTAACGTTTCTTTGCGACCAGGTCTCTCTGTTGTGCCCCCCAGCGTAGAGAAATAAGGGGAACGCACCCCTCTTCTCCCAGGGACAGGCCGGGTGTGGCGTGTCCACACACACCAGCCATCCGGTGTCTTTGTCACAGCCGCCATATTGCTGGTTGATGAAGAATCTTCGGTGTAATCGGTTGTCACCATAAATGCTGGAGAAATAGAGAAGATGTAAGTTATTGGAATTGGTGATAGAAAAATCAATATTAAAATCTGAACATTCCTTAATTGTTAAAGTGTTCGAGTAAAGGAAAAAAAATAATTGACTCACCTGAAAAAGTTCTTATGGACAGAACCGATATCTCCCCACGAAGAATCCAAATACTTGTCTTGCCCGAACCAGTTCAGGTAGTTGGTTCCTTGACCGCTAAACCGGATAATCTTGACCAGTTTCCCGCCAGCTACAACTGCGAGCAGTACTTCTTGGACATTTGACCAGTTGTCCAGAGCGTCCGAATTCCGGTAATGGTGATGGCAGGGCCACTTGAAGTCCTGTGGTAGACAGAGGTTGGCCGAAGATGTTTGTTTCATCAAGATATGATACTGGCATCTGAGTTTTTTGTTGTAGCAATTTAACGTGCAAAGAATTGGATAAATAGATAGATAGATAGATAGATAGATAGATAGATAGATAGATAGATAGATAGATAGACAGATGGATAGATAAATAAATAGATAGATAGATAGACAGATTAATAAATAGATAGATAGATAGATAGATAGATAGATAGATAGATAGATAGACAGATAGATAGATAGATAGATTTACGTTCAAAATTCAGCAGAAAGTAGCCAAAGCCAAATTTCTATTTAAAAGAAAGATTATGGTACTTAGACCAAGTTCTCAGATATTTGACGACAGAGAAGACATTTTCTGATCAACTTTTGAAGAAGAAGAAGAAGAAGAAGAAGAAGAAGAAGAAGAAGAAGAAGAAGAAGAAGAAGAAGAAGAAGAAGAAGAAGAAGAAGAAGAAGAAGAAGAAGAAGAAGAAGAAGAAGAAGAAGAAGAAGAGGAGGAGGAGGAGGAGGAGGAGGAGGAGGAGGAGGAGGAGGAGGAGAAGAAGAAGAAGAAGAAGAAGAAGAAGAAGAAGAAGAAGAAGAAGAAGAAGAAGAAGAAGAAGAAGAAGAAGAAGAAGAAGAAGAAGAAGAAGAAAAACAAAACAGACAGACAGATAGAGAGAGAAAAAGTCGGGTAATAAAAATGGATAGAAGTGCGATATAAGTTGACAAAAATTGTGTTACCCAAGTTATAGGAACGGCAGTTTTGGGGATAATGGCTGTAACCTGTTCTCTACTTTCAGTTTCTCTTACTGAATTCTTGTAACAGTTTAGATCTAAAGGTTTGTTGACAGCACAGTAGAACTATGCACTATGATATAGATCCACAGCCTCAATCGTCAAGATTCCAGAGTTCAAGTGGCTTTAAGAGAGACTGACGTCTTTGAATCGGTAGAAGTTGTTTTTGATGTATTGGTTTAAGACGTCAATTTCATTTATTTTGACAAAATAACTTGCCTTATTCAACATGAAAAATACCCCCCCCCCCCCCCCAGGTCCGAGGATTTGTTTTTCCTACTTATCCATAATATGAAAGGGTTGCTTGCCTACACTGTTTTTCTACGACCTGGAGTTTAATGAGAATAGTTGACAAAGTTTTTTTTTTTTTATCAAAATCAATTTACAGGCTTTTTTAAAACATTCATTGTCATGTAGGTTAAAATAACAACACGGCGAAGAATTCTAGCAAGGCAGTGTAGCGTTTAACAGACCAAAAACAGATTGGGAAAAAACAGAATTAGTCGAGTTTCTTTATTGTTTGCATCCGTAGTGATAGAATAAACTGATCAAGAAAGAGTAGATATGTAACATCAAGAATCATTCACCGTCATAATTTCCCTAGCATTAAACTTTCCAAAATTGAAACTCACCGAATATTGAAATGTTCAAGGCAAGCAACTTTACATTCTAAATCAATATTCTATATTCTTGCCCGTAAAAATATCATCTTAGATCCGCAACAAATA
>JAWDGP010000628.1:40000-55000 GCA_033675545.1 Elysia crispata
GTTGTGACGAACTTGTAAAGGCTCTTTCAACACAAGACCCGTGCACAAAGTGTATCACTATCCCAAGGTAAGATTTTTTTAAATCTCCATTCGCCAGTAGGCTCAGATTTAATCTTCTCAGTTCTCTATATAGATCTAGATTCTAGATCTAGATCTAGATCTAGATCTACATTAGATTTTAAAACTTACTCTTAGGTCAAGAATCCAGACCCAAGGCGGAGTTCTAATCTAGATCTAGATTATAGATTTAAGTGAATGATTTATGTTTAGGACATCCAAAATTTTCATATAGATCTAGATTTATTGGTTATCCAAAATCAATTTTGTTTTTACTTTTGAATGGGTATGGCACACCTCTATCAGTATCATACAAAAGAGGGCTTGGTTTGATTTGCCATCAATAGAAACTATTAATGCCTCGTGTAAGTGCAAATCATTTTCTAGCAATGAAATAGCAATTTAAAAAAAACCTATAGTATCCTATAGGCCTATATATCCTAATTCTATATCTCAAAATACTAAACCAAAGTACCGAATCAGAAGCTCTCCCTCGTTTAATTTTGCAGTTGAGTCTGTGTTGTAGTTTTAGAGCTGCTCTAAGAACTTGTTATATAATTCCTCCTTGCAACTAAAACTGTCCAGAGTGACTTTAGTCGTCTTCTTCCTGCGGGTTCTCAAATGAAGAAAATTGCTGGTAATATCTGCAACTTGATTGGTTGAAGATCTCTTGAAGGCAGTTTTTTTTTTTCGTTTTTCTTTCTCTAAAGATTATAAATTGGAATTAATTTGAAAATGCCTTCAAATAGTTTTTTACTTATAATATAATGTGAGAACAAATTTGGAATGGTAGTTCAAAACAGATACAAATTGTCCAATATTATGTAATTGTGGGGAACTTTTAAGATATTATATTTTCATCCTCCATTTTGTTCTGTTCGCAATTGTGCTTTTTTTGCTTTACCACGGTGTGTCTTCCACTGAACAAATTTTTTTTAATCAATCGTCTGCCTTCAACTGGTTTACAGTCTTCCTCTTTTCCTTTTAGTTCTCCTGAGGAGCTCAAGTATCGCACAGTTTGTAATCATTTCTGGGGTCCTACCTCAAAATTTTCATTGCCTCTTTTGTGGCTCCTGGTTCATTTTTGTTTTGAACTTTATTAAAGTTAAAGAAATCTTTATTTCGTATTGAATTTTGCTATCTTTTATTCCAACAGTTTTCGTAAACATTTCTATTTCATTACAGTAACAGCATTTCCTCCAAGTCCAAGTATCAAAACTTGGTGTCATTTTCTAATTACTGTTTTCATCAGTACAATAATACTGTTTGAATTTTTGTTTTCCTTAACATATAATGCATTTTTTACTCTCTAACTTTCTTCTGCATATCATAATTCTATAGTATTGCTTTGGATTTTATATTTATGGTGAAGAAAATGAAAAAAAGAAGTCATTTTAACAATCAACAATTTCAAAATTGTCTACTTCACATGTATGATTCCCCCCTATTCCTACGTTTCTTCAGTCTATTAATAATGCAAGATTAATAAAAAAAAAAACTAGATATATTGCAGTCTTGTTGCATTTTTGTTTTCATCATTGACAGCACCTGTGATGCTTTTACAATGTTGTGGTGACACAGCTTCATCCTTTTCTATTGACTATCTCATTGAATTAAGTCAAATCTGTCTTAATTTCAATTAAATGTTTGTAAATGGATAAATATGTTGGCAATTGGTCAATTATATTATCTCAAGATAAATATTTGTTCAGTAGAGCTCTTGTCTGTTCGGATTACTTCTATGATAAACTCTATGTTCCTCTGAGTTTGTATTTCGAATCTGGAACTTATTATTTTTAGGTTGACATCTTTTCTGAGTTCGATAAGTTTAAATTGATTTATTTCTCATGGTTGGAATATTTTTTACCTAGATTTAATGCATTTCTCATTTGTTTCCTTTTTTTTTTGTTTTGCAATTCTTTATCACTTGATTCTTTTTCCAAAGCAGGGTAGCAGTTGATGAGCTTTTGAGCAGAACACCTTTTGGATATGTGTAAAGTTTTTTTTTACTTATCCGTATTATATTTTGGTCTATATTTATCCACTCAAAGGTCACTTGCTGTTTCTGCTCCTTTGTACACTTTTGTGTCTTGAATCTTAATTTGGCAAGTAAGAGGTCAATTTGACTTTTGTTGTAATTGTCAACTTAGTTTGGGATTGTTTATATTGTAACAAGTTCATTGCTTGGGTTAACAGTTCTTGAGGAACTTGTCAACTGTAGTGAATATTTTTTTTTTTTATATTCCTTGCTAGAGAATTTGGTTTTTGGTTGGGTAAGGTAAGTGGCAAGATGAGTCCCTGTGCTTCGTTGCGACATTTATTCAATATCTTCATTGTTTGATTCCACGAATGCCTGGAGGTCACTCTCTTTCCAAAGCAGTAATAATGAGGTTTGAATGATCCAGGTTTCTTTAACACTGAGTGACTAAATGCTTTTGTGACAGGGGTTGTTGGCATTTTGTCCAACCTTTGCCTCAGTAGAATAGTTTGTGTCAGTATTTCCCTCCATTTGACAGTAGCGAGTGGAAATGGTAAACAGCTCCATGTAACAAAGTTAAAATTTAAAGTTTTCAGTCTTTTTACTTGGTTTTTACGGAACAAATTTGTAAATAAAATCATTCAATCCAGGGATGAAAGGGTATAAGTTGCATTTTTTTTTTTCGATAACTGTTTACATTAAGATTGTTAATTTGCAAGATGAATCTACTGGTTACAGGAAACAAAATTTAGAATCTGCAAATTAATGCAATTTCTTTTACTTTCTGCACTGGAAAAAAAATTTTAATAGATGCGGTGGGTAAAAATCAGAGCTAGAGGTGCTATGATTTACCAATCTTTATTTACACAGAATGTATTTGGTCAAAGCAAAGGTGATAATTGTTTATTAATTTAACAGAGGTGGGATGTGAAAAAAATCGGAAATTTTACATTTATGTTCATTAACAGCAATCGGTCGTTTATATTCTTTTTATGCAGCAACATTAAAAATAAATAAATAAATAAATTAGGCTTTGTTGTAAAATTTTACTGCTGTCTGCACGCACTCGGGAAGGGAAGTAACTTATTTTGGCCTCTGTATAATTGAATTATTTACTGGATTGTGCCCCTTGAGCCGGTACCTGAATTTTTCAACAGGTGGATGTAATTTACTGTACATCTTATCAATCTGTTTTTACTTTTGTTACCCCTCATTTTATGGCTAGATCTAGATCTAGTTTTAGATAAGGTTAGGAAAAAAAAGGGGGGGGGTGTAATAGATCTGCCTGGTACTGCCTCATCTAATCTCACTCCACTCGCACCTCAAGACTAGAACTAGAAGAAGATGGCAGGGATATATTTATATATTCTATAAGCAAAATCAGAAGCTATCGCTCCTTCACCCCCTCCCCCTTCTCTTTCTCTCTCTCTTTCTCTCTCTCTCTCTCTCTCTCTCTCTCTCTCTCTCTCTCTCTCTCTCTCTCTCTTTTCTCCAGGCTGGTAAATCCAGCTGCGTGTTCAAGCCTTGAGCGCAATAGTTGTGGAGGGAAAAAAATAATATTGTGGTTTTGAATTGTTTCTCAGCACTTCAGGCTCCCAGGAAGATGTCGAGGGAAAACAAAAAAATAAAAATCTCTCTCTCTCTCTCTCTCTCTCTCTCTCTCTCTCTCTCTCTCTCTCTCTCTCTCCCGTATCACAATATCACAATTATTTTTTTTAATGTGCTATGTTATATGCGATGGGCATGTATTATTTCTATGACTGGCTGCTTGAAATCCCTTCGGCCTCGACCAAAATTTTACATTGAATCTAGATCTTTGCGGTTTTTTATTTTTATTATTTATTTATTTATTTTAATTCTCAAGGCTTGGCGTCTGGAGTAGAGCATAATTTTCACGTCTGCCGCTGGTAGATGGCGTCTGGGAATGACAACAAGCCTTGTGTTTTTTTTTTTTTTTGGGCCGGTTACCAATCTGGCCTTCACATTGAGCATTCCAAGGTCAGCAGCTTTCATTTTTCACCGGATAGTATCTAGGTTTGCTTAATGTAAATTTTCTCTTTTACGGCGTTATAACTGGTAGGGAATTTCACTTACAAAATTGATTACGTAATTGCTATAAAATCGAGAACATTTCGATTAGTTTCCACGTAAAGCTCCATTTCCGAATACAGATATTTATAAAATGGAGCAAATTTCGATCAATATCCACCAGAAACTCTCCCTGCCAGTACGGACAGTAATAAAATGGATAAATTTACTATAAAATGGAGCAATTTTCTACTGGTATTCACCTGAAATTCTCCTTGCTATCGCGGACACTAGTAAAATGTACAAAATTGCTCTAAAGTGGAGCAAATTTCGTCTAAATACTCTCCTTCCCAAAACGGAGTAAGATCTTCTAAATGACGAAGGGAAAAAAACAACGAATTCTTTGTATTCAAATATTTCTGTGCTTTCTGGTCAGTTTCTACATAGGTCTTCAAGAAGGGATCAGAACGGTTCAATCGGATCCATACTTGATCCAAGTTGGTGCTTCTGTGTACCTGTTCCTCCAAGCTTGAACCATGTTGATACTCCTGTCTATCTCTTGCTCCAAGCTTGATCCATGTTAGTACTCCTGCCTACCTCTTGCTCCATACTTGCTCCATGTTGATACTCCTGTCTACCTCTTGCTCCATACTTGATCCATGTTGATACTCCTGTCTACCTCTTGCTCCATACTTGATCCATGTTAGTACTCCTGCCTACCTCTTGCTCCATACTTGATCCATGTTGATACTCCTGTCTACCTCTTGCTCCATACTTGATCCATGTTGATACTCCTGTCTACCTCTTGCTCCATACTTGATCCATGTTGATACTCCTGTCTACCTCTTGCTCCATACTTGATCCATGTTGATACTCCTGTCTACCTCTTGCTCCATACTTGATCCATGTTGATACTCCTGTCTACCTCTTGCTCCATACTTGATCCATGTTGATACTCCTGCCTACCTCTTGCTCCACACTTGATCCATGTTGGTACTCCTGCCTACCTTTTGTTCCATACTTGATCCCTGGTGGTATTCCTGCTTGCCCTCTTGCTCATCCCATCAACATGGGAATGGTTTCTGCAAGGTGTTTTGGCGGAATTGTTGTTTATAAAGTTAAAGCAAAGATCTTAACATTTTAATGGATTATCTCTATGCGATCCTATTTACGGCCCAGAGACAGACAGGAGAAAAAAAGAGAAAGAGAGCGAGAGAGACTCAGTCGTATATCGGTTTCGAGGAATGTCCAAGAGATACACGACAGTACGTTTGTCTTTCGCAGGCGCTAGGCCCCTACACCTCCAGATGAAGCGGGTACTCCTTAAGACAAAGGCAGAATGAGGTTAACATCTCTAGAGCCTTCCCTACGGATCCAATGGTCTCGTTGTGGGAAGGCTATATCAAACAACAATGAATACAATGTTGATGAGCGCAGTAAACACTAGACGGCAGTGTCTCTTCTGCCTTGAAGGATATGTTATTGTATGTATGAACGTCTGGGTCACCTCAATCTCGTTAGGAACGGCTCTATCAAACAACAATGAATACAATGTCTATGAGCGCAGTAAACACTAGACGGCAGTGTCTCTTCTGCCTTGAAGGATATGTTATTGAATGTATGAACCTGGGTCACGTCGATCTCGTTAGGAACGGCTATATCAGACAACCAAACAGTCGTGAAACAGCTTGCGGCGTGCCGGTAACTTATAACTGTTTTGATAGATTTGACGTTATACTTAGTTATATTCCTTGCCTTTATGACTCGTTTCTTACGGAGTCACAAGATCTTGCTGTGGATCGACTCCATCAGACAACCAAACAGCCGTGAAACAGTTTCCAGCGTCACTTTTTAATGTCGTGATAGGCATGACGTTTCACTTAGTTATATGCCTTGCCTTTATGACTCGTTCATTACGGAGTCACAAGCTCTTGCTGTGGATCGACTATATCAGACAACCAAACAGCCGTGAAACAGTTTATGGTGTAACTTATAAAGGCTGCAATAGGCGCTACTTTTTGCACAGACATCTTCGTCGTTTTTTAAAGAAAAAAATTCTTTTGTTTCTGAGTCACAAGATCTTGCTGTGGATCGACTATATCCAAACACATATTGGATTTTGAAGCGGCCCACTTTCATGATTCTGGTATCATTTTCCAAGGCTAGAGGATGCACGGCTAGTAACTAGGTAGAAGACTTTGGTCACCTTTACCTTGGGGGCCGGCTATATCATCAAACAGCTTTATAGTACATCATGTATTTATTAGGTTGTTGAGCTCAGAAGAGTGTGGTCCGTCAGTTTTCAAAAGGCCACTAGGCGTGCCGTAGACAATATCAACAACCGTCTCTGTCCTGAGAGCTTGTTCGTTATGGAGAGAATATATCCGCTAATCACAGTTTTGTGTAATCTTTGAACGTCTAGGGCCGACTATATTAAGAAGCTAACATTGCAGAGCACTTTTTTTGGGGGGGGCACTTCAGTGTTGTCAAGGTTGCAGAGATGTCACCATGACCTTTTGTTTTGAAGAATGGTCAGGGTAAAACTCCTGTTAGTGTCAAGAATATCCCGAACTATCTTAGAATCTTTTATCACACAACCAGTTTTACCGACAGACAATGTCAAGTCCAGACTCTCTCAGACAAACTTCGTGTTGTTATAATCTGATCTGACTCACTTTCCGAACTATCGGTTACCTATTGGGCGAACAATGGGAACTAGAATATCCGGAGCTTTCTGAAATTCTTTTATCACACAACCAGTTTTGCAGACAATGTCAAGTCCAGACTCTCTCAGACAAACTTCGTGTTGTTATAATCTGATCTGACTCACTTTCACAAGCATCGTTACATAGAACAATGGGAACTAGAATATCCGGAACTATCTTAGAATCTTTTATCACACAACCAGTTTTACAGACAATGTCAAGTCCAGACACTCTCAGACAAACTTCGTGTTGTTATAATCTGATCTGACTCACTTTAACAAGCATCGTTACATGGAACAACGGGAACTAGAATATCCGGAGCTATCTTAGAATCTTTTATCACACAATCAGTTTTACAGACAATGTCAAGTCCAGACTCTCTCAGACAAACTTCGTGTTGTTATAATCTGATCTGACTCACTTCACTGTATAGTTGCATGGAACAATGGGAACTAGAATATCTGGAGCTATCTTAGAATCTTTTATCACACAACCAGTTTTACCGACAGACAATGTCAAGTCCAGACTCTCTCAGACAAACTTCGTGTTGTTATAATCTGATCTGACTCACTTTCACAAGCATCGTTACATGGAACAACGGGAACTAGAATATCCGGAACTATCTTAGAATCTTTTATCACACAACCAGTTTTACAATGTCAAGTCCAGACTCTCTCAGACAAACTTCGTGTTGTTATAATCTGATCTGACTCACTTTCACAAGCATCGTTACATGGAACAATGGGAACTAGAATATCTGGAGCTATCTTAGAATCTTTTATCACACAACCAGTTTTACCGACAGACAATGTCAAGTCCAGACTCTCTTAGACAAACTTCGTGTTGTTATAATCTGATCTGACTCACTTTAACAAGCATCGTTACATGGAACAATGGGAACTAGAATATCTGGAGCTATCTTAGAATCTTTTATCAGGCAACCAGTTTTACCGACAGACAATGTCAAGTCCAGACTCTCTTAGACAAACTTCGTGTTGTTATAATCTGATCTGACTCACTTTCACAAGCATCGTTACATGGAACAATGGGAACTAGAATATCTGGAGCTATCTTAGAATCTTTTATCACACAACCAGTTTTACAGACAATGTCAAGTCCAGACTCTCTCAGACAAACTTCGTGTTGTTATAATATGATCTGACTCACTTTCACAAGCATCGTTACATGGAACAATGACTTGACTTACTTGACTTAGGGCCTTCCGCGTCTCAGTCGTCCGACGGGGGCGCTTCGGCAGCTTTTCGGATTCTCGTCGACAGTTCTCTCCATTGCTGTCTGTTCTGGGCGATGCATCTTAGGTGTTCGAGGTCTTCCCTAGTTGTGAGTTGTAGTGTGTTTTCTTGTAGTCTTGATAGGTCTTTGTTGAGGACGACTGGTAGTGTTGTTAAAGGGCGGCCCCGAAACTTTTTTCCGTGTGTGGCGAAATAGCTGTTCATTGATTTATTAGCAGGTATTTCAATATTTCTTCTAAGTATGTGCCCGAAAAGGCGCCACCTGTTCTCAAGTATATAAATAGAAAGGGGTGTTCCTCGCACTTGTTGTAAAGAGATGAATTTGTGATTTTAACGGGGTATTTGATGTTGAGAACTTTCCTTAGCTGTTTACGATGAAATGCATTTAATTTTTCTTCTTCAGATTTTGTCAGTGCCCAGGTGCCGCAGTTGTAGACAAGTATTGATTTTACGAGCGACCTGTATAATTTCAGCTTGGTCTTTCTTTTAATCTTATCTCCTTTGATCCAGACATTTAGAAGCTTTGTCAGTGCTGCATTGGATAGTCGTTTCCTCCTCTCAACGTCTTCTTCGTCGCCTATGAGAGTTCCAACTTTTTTTGTATTTTTATACTCTGTTCCAGCTCTTGACAACGTTGTAAACTATGTCTTATCTATATTGACCAGTAGATTGTATTTATGTAAGGTGTTTTGTACTTCTTCCGTATCGACGAAATTCAGACCAACAAAATCTACGTCGTCAGCGTATGCAATCTCTGTAGGTAGAGTCTTTTCCAGTTCATTGGTCGGTCGTGGCAAGATGGTTCTTACTTCTTTCAGGGCATTCTCTAAATATACTGAAAACAATACGGGGCTAAGACTGTCTCCTTGCGGGGTGCCTATGTTGCTCACAAAGGGTCTTTCCTTTGTTGCACCATTGATCCTAGTGTTAATGACTGTATCGCTTAAGAGAAAACGTATTATTCTCAGCTCATCTTCTTCAACTATGCGTTCTATTATGTCAAGCAAAATTTGTCTATCTATTGTGTCGAAGGCTGCTGACATGTCAATCCCTGTGATTTTGATCTCGACATCCTCTTTCTTAGCCTTGGCTGCCAGCCATTTATGCGTCCATGCGACGTCGGACGTGCTTCTTTCAGGCCGAAAGCCACTTTGGCTGTGAGATAGATATTCTTCAATGTTCGGTCTTATTCTGTGAAGAGTTATGATTGAAAGAGCCTTTCTGATGGTGTTAAGTAGAGTAATAGGCCTTAAGTTTTTAGGTGGACCTTTCGGCTTGCCTGGTTTGGGTATTGCAATTAATTCTCCTGAGTTGATGTTGATTGTTTCGTGTTCTTCAAACACCCTGTTTAATATGTTTGCGATACTTTTATGTAGTAGTGGTGTTCCATATTTGAGGAGCTCTGGAACAATGGGAACTAGAATATCTGGAGCTATCTGAAATTCTTTTATCACACAACCAGTTTTACAGACAATGTCAAGTCCAGACTCTCTTAGACAAACTTCGTGTTATAATCTGATCTGACTCACTTTCACAAGCATCGTTACATGGAACAATGGGAACTAGGATATCCGGAGCTATCTTAGAATCTTTTATCACACAACCAGTTTTACCGACAGACAATGTCAAGTCCAGACTCTCTCAGACAAACTTCGTGTTGTTATAATCTGATCTGACTCACTTTCACAAGCATCGTTACATGGAACAATGGGAACTAGAATATCCGGAGCTTTCTGAAATTCTTTTATCACACAACCAGTTTTACCGACAATGTCAAGTCCAGACACTCTCAGACAAACTTCGTGTTGTTATAATCTGATCTGACTCACTTTCACAAGCATCGTTACATGGAACAATGGGAACTAGAATATCCGGAGCTATCTTAGAATCTTTTATCACACAACCAGTTTTACCGACAGACAATGTCAAGTCCAGACTCTCTCAGACAAACTTCGTGTTGTTATAATCTGATCCCACTCACTTCACTCTATCGTTGCGTGAAACAATGGAGACCGGAGGGGGGAAAAAAGAACTATACAGAGCTATTGTTTTTTTTTTTTTAAGGGTTGCACTATAGCTCTTCACAAATACATAATATGTGCCCTGCAACCTCAAGCGCAACCTGGAAAAATGCAGTGCACACTGCACAATGTCTGGGCCATAGTTTCACATCTCTCTCTCTCTCTCTCTCTCTCTCTCTCTCTCTCTCTCTCTCTCTCTCTCTCTCTCTCTCTCTCAGCTCAGGGCGCAATGTAATCGGACCCAGAAGGGAAGGGGAGGCCACTCAGGCGGCCAGACTAGTCGAGCAAAGAGTTCACATTTTGAGGTCAGTAGGGCAGCGGACCAATAAAAACCCGCGATCGAGCTGACCTCTAGAGCGAGGCCAGAAGCCGCTGACAGCACACGACACGCACGACACAACACAAGGCCCTACCACTTACAGTACCATTCTGGTTCTGGTGTTGTGTGTGTTGTTGTATGTCGCGCATGCGTGAACAGACCTTTCAAGCCATAATAAAGTAATAATAACCGCTCTAAAGATGCTTTAGTGAGTAGTGTTAGTATAAAGTTTGCTTTAATAATTTTATGCCAGTGCTAGTCGTCAAAGTAACGGCGAGTGTCTAGAGTGCCTTACTAATCTCGACCGGCAGTCAGATGTTGTCGAAGAGCCTAGAACTGACATTGAAGAAGAGTCTCAGTCCTGGCCTTGGTTGGATCACCTCGAGTTGGGGTTGGGTCCCATGGGTCCTACCCTAATAGCCCCATCCATTTCGTGACAGAAAGCCACCAAAGCGGTGTGCAATTCTCAGGGAAAGTCTGGCGAGGTAAATCAAACTAAAACTTCTTTGAGATCGATGAACTGACCAAAACAATCACATGTTAGTGTTCATTTTTGGAGTTGACTATGCTATGCGGTTTGGCAAGAAACTTAGGAAACGTAAAAGTTAAACGTGCGGGGAAATTACACCGCGCACCGAATATGATTGTCTGCGAATGTCTTCCCGAAAGACACACGAGACAGACTAGAAGACAGTCGCTGTTTTCAGGCAGTTATGATACAAGCTTGGCGACTTTTGTAACTTACCAATCGTCAAACCTCCTCAACAATAACGTACGTGGAAACTTTTTTTTTTTTTTTTTTTTTTTATAAGTCCACCATCTGCATTTAGACCACAGGTCTAGCCTGTTCCCAACGGCGTATCATTTCGTGTTATTTCGTGCCATACGGCTGGGATAATTCTCTGCTGCGGTGGCTGTGGGGTTAGACCGGCCGCCCTGGTGTCAGCAGGGATATGTGTATAGCCCGTGGGTTCGAGTCTCACATCGTGTGTAGCTCGGTTTAAGTCAGTACCACCCTGTTCGACGGAGGCTTATGTTTGGTTACACGTGAAAGGCACGCTATCACTGTGTTGTGGAACGGCCGTATCTAAAATCAAACGTACGACAGAAAAATTCTTATTTTTCATCAGACTACCCCTTCCCAATTTTTTTTTATTATTATTATTTAGGATTCGTGATACATTTCCAAGCCATTATTTTAACACTGCTGAAATAAGAGGTCGTTGTTTAGCCACAGATTTTATAGCATCTAGCGTGGATAAAAATGTAGGCTTGCCGTGAAAAAAAAATCTCTCTCTCTCTCGTTGTTTTTGTTTTTTTTTAAACGTGTTTTATTGTTTTCCTCCCGTAAACCACAATCAGATCGCAATGTGGTGGAGGAAACTTTTATTTTCATTTAACAACCACTGCGTTCTTTTGTCTTTTTTTTTTTTACAAGAGAGTTTAATGCACATCTGACTCGACCGCATTGAAACGGCGTTCGCAAGCTTTTTTTTTTTTTTATATATATAATACTCCTTGCCAACATCTAAATATCATTTTCGGGATTTCCCAGAGCGATTGTGTGATCTTTCCATCTCTCTCTCTCTCTCTCTCTCTCTCTCTCTCTCTCTCTCTCTCTCTCTCTCATATTTCCTCCCCTCTGCAAATCCTAATTATCTCGCGTGCACTGCATGTTGTTGTGCAGTAGGGTTTTTTTTTCCCCTCTCTCATGCGAAGCAGGCTTACAGCTTTCTGTCAAAACTGGGTCAACACGTCTGGGTCGGAATGAGAGTAACAGAGAGGGGGGCGGGGAGGACCAGAGCTTCTCTCACTAGCTCACTTACTGCGGGGAAGGGAGGGGAGAGATAGAGAGAGAGAGAGAGAGCATCTGGACTCAAGGCTAAGGTATAAGATAGAGAGAAACAGGGATCTCCGAAATTCCTCCAGGCCTGCGAGCTTCTAGAAGTATACTGCCACCGGGGATTGAAATATCGGGCCTAAGTTAGTAGTGACTTACTCCTACACTTCTGCTTCAACTTCTTCTTCTGCTACTACTACTACTACTACTACTACTACTACTACTACTACTACTACTACTACTACTACTACTACTACTACTACTACTACTACTATTACTACTGCTGCTGCTGCTTTTATTACTACCTCCTACTGCTGCTACTACTACTACTACTACTACTACTACTACTACTACTACTACTACTACTACTACTATAAATACTTCTTAAACTCCGACTACTACCTCAACTAATAATTCTTCTTCTTCCTTTTCTTCTTTTACTTCTATTCTCTCCTCTCCTCTTGTTTTTCCAGGTTAACCAAACGTTTACACAAACTAACCCCTGGAGGGATGCTCTATTCCATCACTGTTTAGTATTTTCTAGTGGTGTTTCCACACTACGGTCACAGTACTCCCGGCACATCTTCACGGACAAGCATCAATTGTCACAGCGATTTAATCTAACAACAATTGGTTGCTAATGGGCTTCTCTACGATCGCATATTCCCTAGAGAAAGTTAAGACCAGATCAGAAGCATGCGCCATCTTGTTGGTATAAAGCACAAAGGGTTCGTTTTGTCACCTTTGCACTGGGAGAAAGCTGGTGTTCAGTGGATTTAAGCCTCGGGATAATTCTGTTTTGAACATTGGTTGAAGTCGTGCGGCTGTTAAAACTAGTGATATTGTAAGTAGGTCTGATACATTCGACAGCAGGCAGTATTAAGCCCAAACTTCGTCCAGTCATTAGAATCGGCAGAACATAACTTAAATCTGTATTTTCCCAAATTGTTTTTAGAGCCTTTCAAATGCTTGTTAGAAAGCTGCAAATTTTGACATTCAGTGCATGAAAGTGCATTGCCGTGCAGGAATTCTTAGCAGCGCTGTTAATGAAACTCTGTAAGAAAAAGAATGTTTTTTGTTTTTTTTTAATTTGATAATAGGTATGGATTCTTCATAATTAGTTAAGTATTTCTATTGATTTTCTTTAAGAACTGAGCTTAGTTGCTCCTGTTGATAAACTAGTGCTTAATACTCAATGCTTTTATGCAGTTTTTTTTCTGTTCTTTTAATTTTTGTTAGTTTTTAAACTTACCTAGTACCTACATTCACAGTTTTTAAACCTACCTAGTACCTACTTTCACGTCTTGGTTTATCAAGTTTGTTGATAAGCCCGCATCACGCATATAGCAGTGCGGACTTTGTACTTGTGCGTGTGCGGAGCGTGTTTCAGCCCCTTGCGACTTGGCTCGATGGAGACTTGCCGCGGCACACAGAGTGAGAGAGAGAGAAAAAGAGAGAGAGAGAGAGAGAGAGAGAGAGAGAGAGAGAGAGAGAGAGAGAGAGAGAGAGGCGGCTCCCATCGCGTAATGTAATGGTGTTGATGTTGTTTGCTAGATCTAGAGTATCCTGTGCTTGTGGTCGTAGCCAACTGGGCTCTGTAAAGACCTGGTACTGCAGCTGGTTGTGGTAGACTTATATCTACTCTGTAGTCAGTATTTGGATTCTTCGTTGTGTGAAGTGCTGCTTCTCTTCACTGTGTTTTGAAATTTATGAGTCTAACATAGCTTAAATTTAGATGTAGTGTATGCCTGAAAGTGAGAGCTTTGTCTAGATTTTAGTGTTTTTAATTTGTTGTTAGTTTTCAAGCGAAAGATTACTTTAGAGATCCACTTAACATCTTGTGTTTGGATCTCTATGCTAGATTCTTGATTTCTAGAATCCAGATCTAGATAGATCTTGGTTCATGCATTGAAAACTTGTGATTTCTTTTCGGTTTGTTCGGATTTGGATGTATAGGCCTAATCTGCACTGTGCCTGCCTCTAAAACTGCTGGAATTTGGAGTAAAACTGGTTGATGCACAGTCATACTATCGTGATCTAAGAAGCGAATCACAAGTGAAAAAGTGAGTGCTCTTTAGGCCTGCACGTTTTTCTTAAAGTTAAACTGTCGGTATTTGCTTCCCTCTGTGTGCCTGTACTGTTTTATCACTGACCTTTCGCCGTTTGACGAAATTTTTTCCCAACTTATAGATCTAGATCTAGATCTACTCTAGATTTTTTGGTCAGTTTGTAGAATCGGACCAACTTTTGCTAGAAAGTTATATCCCTTGACGAAATGAACGCATGCTAAGCAAGATAAAGAGGGAGAAACCAATGCCAATATCTTGAAAAATATTTATTTGCGCAAAATGAGAGCTACAAATTCGTATTCAGCACATCAAAATACATCAGATAAATATCATTTGCAAACCCAAATAGCTGTTGGTCCGATAGTAAAAAAAACACCGATTTTTTATCCCCTAGATCCTGGGTAACCCAAATCTTGTTGCAGCAAATTGTAAACTTGCTTTTGGTTTAAATCTAGACGTCTAGATTCTTGGTGTTTTATACGGTCCCACACCATTAAAGTCTGAAACACGATTTCAGATGATTTTTTTTATTATTTTATTCTGAGCACGAATTCAAAGTTTATTTTTGTCACAAACTGGCAGATTGAGGTTAAATTGTACTAAGTCTAGATCTATTTATTTAGCTCTCAAAGTTGAACAATTTTTGGTGCCTGTTTGTTTAAAAAGAATTATTCAGGGACCAGCCATTTTCTGAATTTAATCTAGATCTAGGCCTAGTCTAGAGTGGGCA
>JAWDGP010000628.1:60000-67500 GCA_033675545.1 Elysia crispata
CCTCGCGCGATTATGAAAAAAAATCTCTGCGCAGACGTCATCCATCCGTGAAGTTTTATTGTTTATTTCTTACTCGGAGGAGAACCGCAGGCCGCTTGGGCTCGCAGTAGCAGAAAGTAACCACTCACGTTCGCTTGTTGAGGGTCAGAATTTGTGGAGCTTAGGGCAAGTTTTGTGATTCTTAGGGTAACTTCGTCGGTTGATATAGACTGTCTTGGTGATCTTAGGCCATTTTGTTTTTTGTTTTTTTTGGGGGGCTGGCGCATGAAACTCAAGCAGTCGTCAAATACGATGGAAGTTAAGGGGAAAGATGAGGCCCCCAAACTCACCTAAAGTCGGTGGAGCCCCTGCTTCAATTAGAGCTGGCGCTCTTACCCCGTAGCCATCGGATTGCGGTGAAGATTATGACTAGCCTGGGCTGTCAATGTGTAGCAGGTTTATTTCGAGTTGCTGGCATAACCGGGAACGAATTGAAGTTTAGTGGAAGCTTAAACAACGATAAACCACAGTAACTTTTGACTGCACACCACGCACTATACTAAAGCCAAGCTAGCTTATTTTGGTGTTGTTTGATATGGTTTATAGTTTGTGTACATCACTGTGGTGATATCAGATATTTTTATTCCGATTTATAAATGCGTAGATGTAGATGATTTGTGTTAGAACGATGGAACACATAGTGGTTCATTTCATGGCTGCACCCACATAGTTACTATACTAAAGCCAAGCTAGCTTATATTGATGATGTTGTTTAATACAGTTTGTCTACAACGCGGTGGTGATATTTTTATTCCAATTTATCAAGGGTAATCTGGAATGCGTAGATGGTTTGCGTTAGAACAGAACAAAACTAAAGTGGTTCATTTCATGACAGCACCCACATACTATACTAAAGCCAAGCTAGCTTATATTGATGATGTTGTTTGATATAGTTTGTCTACAACGCGGTGGTGATATTTTTATTCCAATTTATCAAGGGTAATCTGGAATGCGTAGATGGTTTGCGTTAGAACAGAACAAAACTAAAGTGATTCATTTCATGACTGCACCCACATACTATACTAAAGCCAAGCTAGCTTATATTGATGATATTGTTTGATATAGTTTGTCTACAACACTGTGGTGATATCGGGTATTTTTATTCCAATTTATCAAGGGTAATCTGGAATGCGGTGATGGTTTGCGTTAGAACAAGGCAAAACTACAGTAACTCATGACTGCACCCACCTCCGTAAGCAAAGTCAGCTTAATTTGATGGTTATTTGATGTTGACCATTTGCAGCACTAATCTAAAAACTGCAAGGATGAATGTGTTTTTGTCCTTTTTTTTTCTCATTAGGTGCATCACAACAAGAGCGTGAACATCAATAAAAACAAAAGCATTTTAAGATTAACAACAACAGAATGCCAAAAAACATTAGCATTTTGAAAACAACAACCACATCATCAACAGCAGCAGTAACATCATGCAAAAACATTAACGTTAAAAACAACAGCAACATCATTAATATCAACACCACTAACTTATACATCAACATTGACATCAACGATAACAACTTTGACAGTAACCAACACTAATGCTTTTTTTTACTCATTGCGTTTCCTTGCCTTATACATGCAGGAAAAGCTCGAAGCCAGAGGTCCAGCCATTTGCCGGCAGTTCTTAACCGCGGTCTAGGTCTAGATCCTGTCGTGGTGCTATAATGATTTACATAACTATAAGCATCATGAACATAACCACTCACACACACACACACACATTCAAGATGGGTAACTTTTCTGGAAATATCAACTCTTACATCGCCAACATGAAGTTTTTTTTTTTTTTAAATGAATGCTTGTAATTGTGAGTATAGGTTTCACTGACTCGCTAATATACTTTTTTTTTTTCCTTTGGGTCCCGCCTTCTCTCCGAACATCCGACCTTCTTACTACGTATTTAATGTATTTCTGCACATCACTGCTCTCTCTCTCTCTCTCTCTCTCTCTCTCTCTCTCTCTCTCTCTCTCTCTCTCTCTCTCTCTCTCTCTCTCTCTCTCTCTCCCTCTCTCTCTCTCTCTCTCTCTATCTATCTATCTATCTATCTATCTATCTTTCTATCTATTTTGTAAAGTTAGCGCTCCAATTCTATTTCTCTCTGCTATTCCTCCTCCTTCTTCTCCTTCTTCTTCTTCTTCTTCTTCTTCTTCTTCTTCTTCTTCTTCTTCTTCTTCTTCTTCTTCTTCTTCTTCTTCTTCTTCTTCTTCTTCTTCTTCTTCTCCATGATCATCATCATCATCTTTGTACTATCATTATTATCACCACCTTATCCTCCCTCTAAGACTACCTCCTCTTTCCCCTCTTTATACATACACTCTCCTCCAACCCAGTTCTGGGCTTGTGACAGCCCATCTCTCCCCCCGCCCCCGCTCATGCTGTCCCGTCATTCTACCCAACATCTATAAAGTTGACCTACTTCCTCCTCGTGTGGGTTGAGACCTGCGACATAGAACTAATGTGATGAACCCTTAATTAGGTCGAGATAGGCTTCTTGCGCAGAACGTACTCTGTGTCGTCATTTTTCGAGGACGCTCCCGAGCATGGCTTTCAATAACCATAGAAGATAGTATTGACCCCCCGCCTAAATGCGAGGCTTGGCTGATCTCCGCACCAAATGATGGTTGGGACCATCTCTAGCTCCGTCCATCTTTGTTGTAGACTAATCACGTCCCACTTTAGTCCGCTCTTAGCTTTCACGAAGAGTCTTGCAGGGACGAGTGGCCTTATGATGGGTGAAAGCCAGGGAGAGAACTCAAAGTGCGTCGAACTCTTTTTGTTTTTTTTTTGGTGAGTCCTACGCGGTACCTTCTGAGCTTTCTGGTGTTCCTTCTGTCCGAACTTTGTCGATCTATGTGCTCACGCTCTTTCATTCCTCTCTCTCTCTCTCTCTCTCTCTCTCTCTCTCTCTCTCTCTCTCTTTCTCTCTCTCTCTCTCGCTTATTTCGACCGTGCGTGATTCTCCTAGCGAAGCCCAAGTGAGTGACGTGCTCACCAGCATACCTACCAGTTTCCCCCTCCCACACACACACACACACACAAACACACCCCATATTACTTACCCTGTACACCGTCAGATCTAGAGCCGAATCCTCGGTCAAGCTGTACCTGTGACCTACTTCTTCCCACGGATGCTGCGTAGTAAAGTAGAAATTCATGTTTTCCTCGATCCCCCATTTTATATGTCCAGGAATGACGCAAAGTGTTCGACCGCAATCCGTCAAAGTAACGTGACCCCCCCGGTTTTATGTCCAGGAATGACGCAAAGTGTTCGACCGCAGTCCGTCAAAGTAACGTGACCCCCCCCCCCCTTCCCCCGGGTTCTATGTCCAGGAATGACGCAAACTGTTCGACCGCAGTCCGTCAAAGTAACGTGATCCCCCCCCCCGGGTTTTATGTCCAGGAATGACGCAAAGTGTTCGACCGCAATCCGTCAAAGTAACGTGACCCCCTCCCCGGTTTTATGTCCAGGAATGACGCAAACTGTTCGACCGCAATCCGTCAAAGTAACGTGACCCCCCCCACCCCAAGGTTTTATGTCCAGGAAGGACGCAAAGTGTTCGACCGCAATCCGTCAAAGTAACGTGACCCCCCCCCCCCCCCCCCCGGGTTTTATGTCCAGGAAGGACGCAAAGTGTTCGACCGCAATCCGTCAAAGTAACGTGACCCCCCCCCCGGGTTTTATGTCCAGGAATGACGCAAAGTGTTCGACCGCAATCCGTCAAAGTAACGTGACCCCCCACCCCGGTTTTATGTCCAGGAATGACGCAAAGTGTTCGACCGCAATCCGTCAAAGTAACGTGACCCCCCCCCGGGTTCTATGTCCAGGAATGACGCAAAGTGTTCGACCGCAGTCCGTCAAAGTAACGTGACCCCCCCGTCAAGTAACGTGCATGACGCAAAGTGTACCGCAGTCCGTCAAAGTAACGTGAATCTCGGTTCTATGTCCAGGAATGACGCAAAGTGTTCGACCGCAATCCGTCAAAGTAACGTGACCCCCCCCCCCCGGTTTTATGTCCAGGAATGACGCAAAGTGTTCGACCGCAATCCGTCAAAGTAACGTGACCCCCCCCCCCGGTTTTATGTCCAGGACTGACGCAAAGTGTTCGACCGCAGTCCGTCAAAGTAACGTGACCCCCCCCCCCCCCCCCGGTTCTATGTCCAGGAATGACGCAAAGTGTTTGACCGCAGTCCGTCAAAGTAACGTGACCCCCCCCGGTTCTATGTCCAGGAATGACGCAAAGTGTTCGACCGCAATCCGTCAAAGTAACGTGACCCTCCCCGGTTTATTTTATGTCCAGGAATGACGCAAAGTGTTCGACCGCAATCCGTCAAAGTAACGTGACCCCCCCCCCCCCCGGGTTTTATGTCCAGGAATGACGCAAAGTGTTCGACCGCAATCCGTCAAAGTAACGTGACCCCCCCCCAAGGTTTTATGTCCAGGAATGACGCAAAGTGTTCGACCGCAATCCGTCAAAGTAACGTGACCCCCCCCCCCCCCCCCCCCCGGGTTCTATGTCCAGGAATGACGCAAAGTGTTCGACCGCAGTCCGTCAAAGTAACGTGACCCCCCCCCCCCCCCCCCCCGGGTTTTATGTCCAGGAATGACGCAAAGTGTTCGACCGCAATCCGTCAAAGTAACGTGACCCCCCCCCGGTTTTATGTCCAGGAATGACGCAAAGTGTTCGACCGCAGTCTGTCAAAGTAACGTGACCCCCCCCGGTTTTATGTCCAGGACTGACGCAAAGTGTTCGACCGCAGTCCGTCAAATTAACGTGACCCCCCCCCCCCCCGGGTTCTATGTCCAGGAATGACGCAAAGTGTTCGACCGCAGTCCGTCAAAGTAACGTGAACCCCCCCCCGGTTCTATGTCCAGGAATGACGCAAAGTGTTCGACCGCAGTCCGTCAAAGTAACGTGACCCCGCCCCCCGGTTTTATGTCCAGGAATGACGCAAAGTGTTCGACCGCAATCCGTCAAATTAACGTGACCCCCCCGGTTTTATGTCCAGGAATGACGCAAAGTGTTCGACCGCAATCCGTCAAAGTAACGTGACCCCCCCCCCCCCCCCGGGTTCTATGTCCAGGAATGACGCAAAGTGTTCGACCGCAATCCGTCAAAGTAACGTGACCCCCCCCCCCGGGTTTTATGTCCAGGAATGACGCAAAGTGTTTGACCGCAGTCCGTCAAAGTAACGTGACCCCCCCCCCCGGGTTCTATGTCCAGGAATGACGCAAAGTGTTCGACCGCAATCCGTCAAAGTAACGTGACCCCCCCCCCCCCCCGGGTTCTATGTCCAGGAATGACGCAAAGTGTTCGACCGCAGTCCGTCAAAGTAACGTGACCCCCCCCCCCCCCCGGGTTCTATGTCCAGGAATGACGCAAAGTGTTCGACCGCAGTCCGTCAAAGTAACGTGACCCCCCCCCCCCCCCCCCCCCCCCCGGTTTTATGTCCAGGAATGACGCAAAGTGTTCGACCGCAATCCGTCAAAGTAACGTGACCCCCCCCCCCCCGGGTTCTATGTCCAGGAATGACGCAAAGTGTTCGACCGCAGTCCGTCAAAGTAACGTGACCCCCCGGGTTTTATGTCCAGGAATGACGCAAAGTGTTCGACCGCAATCCGTCAAAGTAACGTGACCCCCCCCCCCCGGGTTCTATGTCCAGGAATGACGCAAAGTGTTCGACCGCAGTCCGTCAAAGTAACGTGACCCCCCCCCCCCGGTTCTATGTCCAGGAATGACGCAAACTGTTCGACCGCAATCCGTCAAAGTAACGTGACCCCCCCCCCCCGGGTTTTATGTCCAGGAATGACGCAAAGTGTTCGACCGCAATCCGTCAAAGTAACGTGACCCCCCCCCCGGGTTTTATGTCCAGGAATGACGCAAAGTGTTCGACCGCAGTCCGTCAAAGTAACGTGACCCCCCCCCGGGTTTATGTCCAGGAATGACGCAAAGTGTTCGACCGCAATCCGTCAAAGTAACGTGACCCCCCCCGGGTTCTATGTCCAGGAATGACGCAAACTGTTCGACCGCAATCCGTCAAAGTAACGTGACCCCCGGTTTTATGTCCAGGAATGACGCAAAGTGGTTCGACCGCAATCCGTCAAAGTAACGTGACCCCCCTGTCCAGGAATGACGCAAAGTGTTCGACCGCAGTCCGTCAAATTAACGTGACCCCCCCCGGGTTCTATGTCCAGGAATGACGCAAAGTGTTCGACCGCAGTCCGTCAAAGTAACGTGACCCCCCCCCGGGTTCTATGTCCAGGAATGACGCAAAGTGTTCGACCGCAGTCCGTCAAAGTAACGTGACCCCCCCCGGTTCTATGTCCAGGAATGACGCAAAGTGTTCGACCGCAGTCCGTCAAAGTAACGTGACCCCCCCCCCCCCCGGTTTTATGTCCAGGAATGACGCAAAGTGTTCGACCGCAGTCCGTCAAAGTAACGTGACCCCCCCCCGGTTTTATGTCCAGGAATGACGCAAAGAGTTCGACCGCAATCCGTCAAAGTAACGTGACCCCCCACCCCGGTTTTATGTCCAGGAATGACGCAAAGTGTTCGACCGCAATCCGTCAAAGTAACGTGACGTTGTTGTTGTCTCGTTAACGTGAGGGGAGGTACCAAACACAGTCACGTGGCTCGCGATAACGGCACGGGTTGAACCTGGGCTCCCCGCGATAATAGTTACTTTTATACCAATCGACGCCATGGCCGCCAACAATGGAAGTGGCGAACTGAAACTGGTGTTAGTTTATTGACTAAAAAGAAGGCGTTTCTACAAAAGGCGATATTGCAGACCTGCCATTCATACCGGTTTGATCGGATCGGAATGATTCCGATGTTTTTTTTGTTTGTTTGTTTTTGTTTTGTTTTTTGCAAATTTGGTCCGTTTCCGATTTTTTTTGAATATTTAAGAAATATTCCGATTTTTTTTTTTTTTTCTGCAAATTTGGTCCGTTTCCGATTTTCCGAATATTAAGGAAATATTCCGATTTTTTTAATGCAAATTTGGTCCGTTTCCGATTTTCCGAATATTTAGGAAATATTCCGATTTTTTTTTTCAAACTAAGTTTTCACCTCCACAATTAAAAACATTTTCATTTTTTTTTTAATTACACCTATAAGACTGACATACAACCTGCACAAAAGAATAAATACGGACGATATAGTTATATTATATCGATAGTTGTTTTTTATTATATATTATCCTACGCGGTATCGAAATTGATATCGGGTTGACCAAATATTTCAACGACAGGATACATATTTGGAGAATATCACCACTTCTTAAAGGTGAAGAGAAAGTATTTATCCTATAAAAGAATGAAACCAGCAACATTTTTTTTTCCTGCTACTGAACAAAGTTGGGCCCAGAATAGAAACGCGAGAAACAAAATCCATGATGAAAGTAACGGAAAATAAAAGCTCGTAAACTGGAAGGCACTGATTTGCCGAGAGAGAAACGGG
>JAWDGP010000628.1:72500-120000 GCA_033675545.1 Elysia crispata
GTGTTTCTATTGTGGCTTATTGTGCCGGTCACCTTTGGACTTTCTGTGTGCGGCAGTCGTTCAGGTGCCGTGCTCTTTAGCGCAGGGGAATCATGACCTCCCACGCATCTCTATCTCTCGTCGCTTTCAGAGCTTCTGTCACTCAGTCCTCCCATTGAGCTACATGACTGTATTTCACGTCAGTCCATCCAACATGTCCTCTCCGGGTTCTCTTCTCCCCTGCCGAGTTTTCCTTCGATCATTCCAGTTGTCGCAAGACGGCCGATCCGGTTCTTCTCTCTTCTCGTCTCGTGGCCGCAAAAAGATAGTGTTGTCTTCGGCGGAGACCTACTCTAAATAATTATGGGTGATACTGTTGTGTCAGCTTCTCGTGGTTACTTTGTCGTTTGATTTCTTTTGCAGACCGTAATTAAGATTTGTTGCCATTTCCCCGTATGAACCACATTTCTGTTTGCTTCCATCCTTTTTTTTTTTTTTTAAATTTTCTAGGCCTAGCTTTCATATATCTGGGTGGGTTCATTCTACCATCATATATCACGCCGTATATAGAGCATTATCTTCTAATTAGACTCGACACCTTTTTTTTTTTTTTTCTCAGGCTTGGAGGTGTGTGTGTGGGGGGGGGGAGCTTCATATTTAAAAAAAAAAAATTCTTCGAGTTCGAATGAAAATACTTTTGTAAAGAGTTTCAATCTCTTAGATAAATGTTTCATTTCATAAGCCGGGCAAAAGATTTATATGTTGTATATACATATCCATGTACATACACACACGATTTTAGTTCAGAATTGAAGCGCAGTATATCTCTAGTTTTAGTTGATCGAGTTGTTGTTTTTTTCAAAGCTCTCTCTGGATAAAAGTTTCTTATTAAAAAGATTAAAAATAAAAAGACAATTAAAAAAAAACAACAACTCACATATATTGGAAATAAAAAAAAAAGAAACACACAAAAGGTCGAATGGACTAGCATTGGTGGGTTCGCTGACCTGACAGTTTGTCGATTTTTGTTTCTTTTTAACTCATAGCACCTTCAGTTCGGGGGAAAGAAAACATTAATTTGCAACGGTGTTCAAAAAAGTTCACCGACCTGTTCTTCTACAGGAAAAGTAATAATATAATGTAATATAGTATTAATATATAATAATAATTATAATTGTACTGCTACTGCTGCTGCTACTATTACTACTAATACTGCTACTGTTGCTGCTGCTGCTACTACTACTGCTACTGTTGCTGCTGCTGCTGCTACTACTACTACTACTACTACTACTACTACTACTACTACTGCTACTGTTGCTGCTGCTGCTGCTACTACTACTACTACTACTACTACTACTACTACTACTACTACTACTACTACTACTACTACTACTACTACTTCTACTACTGCTACTGCTACTACTACTACTGCTACTGCTACTGCTACTGCTGCTACTACTACTACTACTACTACTACTACTACTACTACTACTACTACTACTACTACTACTACCACCACCACCACTATTACTACTAGTATGATAATAATAGTGGTGGTGATGATGATATAGATTGAAGAAGGGTTTAAGCATCAACGTCGGTGGATCACGTGATACCGAGACGGCGATAACTGTAGGTGGGATGGGCTTTAAAATTTTTTTTCTTTAGTTGAACTCAAACCAGTGTGAATGATTTTGTTTTTTACCTTTTTCCTACCTCAGGATTTTCGTCGTAGCAGATATATATAGAGATGCACTCTCTCTCTCTCTTTCTCTCTCTCTCTCTGTCTCTGTCTCTGTCTGTCTCTCTCTTTCTGTCTCTCTCTCTGTCTCTGTCTCTCTCTTTCTTTCTGTCTCTCTCTCTGTCTCTCTCTTTCTTTCTGTCTCTCTCTCTGTCTCTCGCTCTCTTCTTTAGCTTCCTCTCTCTTCCTCTCTCTTTATCTCTCTTCCTTTTTCTATTTGCTCTCTTCTTTTCTCTTTCCATCTCTCTTTCTCTCTCTCTCTTCCCTTCCTCCTCTCACTCACAGCTGGTTGTACCATGCCTCCTGCTTCCAAACGCGGAGAACAATCATGATTGATGTTCCCAGTGATTGATTGATTGATTTAACCTCACCTTAAGCTGCTGGTAGGTCAACCTGCGAACTCGGATCAGGTGCGCCAGAGGTTTTGTTTTTTTTAGAGAAAGGCTGTGTGAGAACGAGAGATAGATAGATAAATAGAGAGAGAGATAGATAGAAAGAGAGAGAGAGATAGAGAGAGATATATAGATAGAGAGAGAGAGAGATTTTGATTAATAGCTAGTAAACCTCCTTGACGAAGTTATAAATTTTTATTTTTTTTTTCAGAAAAAGGGTGTGTGAGAACGAGAGAGAGATTGGTAGGCTCGATTATGGAGAAGGGGGGGGGGGGGATGAGTAAGAAACGAGGAAGTTGAGAAGAGTTACCTTTGTCTTTCCAACCTTCTTTGAAATTCGCGTCCACGCTTTTGTCACCGCTTGTTGCCATGGAAACGCCGTGCGGATCGCAAAACAAGAGGAGGCTAGAAGTGGGGGAAGTGAGGAAAGATTTATAAGAAGGAAAAAAAAAAAAAGAATAAGAAAATTGAGCCGAGCTCGTAATTATCGTCATTGTTGATCTGTACACACTATAGGTCTGTATTGTTCACGCTAGCTGGACTAACGAGCTACCTTTACTGTGAAAGGGTTAGAATCTTCAGTAAAACCTGAAACCTTGCACATACACACACACACACACAAGCTGTCAGAGAAAGGTTGATTTTCCTCGCTTTTTTAATATATTTTTTTTTTTTGTGGCATTAAGATCAGAAGGTGACATCGGTGAAGATGGATTTTTTTTATTTTTTTTTTTCATTCGTTACAGTTGTTATAGTTGTAATATATATTCATTTTTTTTTTTGGTTTGTTTGCTGGACGAATGAGCTAGCAGTGCTGTGAAAGGTTTAGAATCTTCACCAGAAGCCGAAATCACATACACAAACATTCAGAGTGAGTGGAAGGGTGATATATATATATATATATATTCGTTATTTACAATTATTATAATTGTTATATATTCATTTTTTTTTTTGGTTTGCTGGACTCATGAGCTTCCAGTGCTGTGAAAGGTTTAGAATCTGCAGCTGGAACCGATACCACACACGCATACACATACTTACACACACAGTCAGGGTTTGTGGTAGGTTGGTTTTTCTCGCTTTTTAGTATTATACATATACTTTTTTTTTTTTTTTGTTTTTTTTTTGTTATATTAAGATCAGCAGGTGTCAACGGGGGAGGCGATTTCCTTTCACTTAGTTACGGTTGTAATAATTAGAAAATATTCATTTATCGTTTGCTGAACTCATGAGCTACCAGTGCTTTGAGAGGTTGAGAATCTTCATCAGGAGCTGAAATCACTTACACATACATTCAGAGTTTGTGGAAGGTTGATTTTTTTTAAAGTAATATTAACACAGAAAGTGCCATCGGGAGATACGATTTTTTTTTTTTTCATGTAATTACAGTTGTAATAATTATAAAAAAAAAAATCATAATGTATAGTTCGCTGGTCTCATGAGCTATCAGTGCTTTGGAAGGTCAGTTTGTTTTGTTTGTTTTGTTTTTATTTCATTTTTTTTTTTCCATCAGTTCAAGTTATAATAGTTGTAATAGAATTTTTCATAGTTGTGGAGATTCTCTATTTTTTTTTTTTTACGAAAGGAGGGGGGGGGGGGGGGGGGGGGGTATGTGGAAATAACTTTCTCCGAGTGTTTTTCGCACATCATCCTTGAAGTATTGATCTAGTTGTAACATACCACAAGCAATGGTCACGTTATATATAATCATATATGTATATGTACATATATATATATATATAATCTTATTAAAAAAAAATCCCACGAACGAGTCGATGTCGTTCCTTGGATTAAACAAAAAAAAAAAATTGTTTCAGACCAAAAAAAAAAAAAGTCATGTTCGAAATTTGGTATCAATTCACACCTCGGGTGAGCAGATATATGTTTGGTATCAATTCACACCTCGGGTGAGCAGATATATGTTTTCACACATAAGGCACGTGTTCGATTAAAGTGACACTGGCCTCTAGCGGACTTGGGCATGGTTTTAGATTGTGTATTCAGCGCTAGTTAGCTTGTGCGTGTGGGTCAAGCGCCAGTTAGATTGTGTGTGTATGTGTCAAGCGTTTAAAGTTGTGTCAAACGCTAGTTAGTTTGTGCGTGTGTGTCAAGCGCCAGTTAGATTGTGTGCGTATGTGTCAAGCGCTAGTTAGATTGTGTGTTTGTGTCAAACGCTAGGATTGTGTGTATGTGTGTCAAGCGCTAGTTATATTGTGCATGAGTGTCAAGCGCTAGCTATATTGTGGGTGAGTGTCAAGCGCTAGTTATATTGTGCGTGAGTGTCAAGCGCTTAGATTTTGTGCGTGAGTCTCAAGCGTTTAAAGATTGTGCGTGAGTGTCAAGCGCTAGTTATATTGTGCGTGAGTGTCAAGCGCTTAGATTTTGTGCGTGAGTGTCAAGCGTTTAAAGATTGTGCGTGAGTGTCAAGCGTTTAAAGATTGTGCGCCAGTGTCAAGCGTTTAAAGATTGTGGGCGAGTGTCAAGCGTTTAAAGATTGAGCGTGAGTGTCAAGCGTTTAAAGATTGAGCGTGAGTGTCAAGCGTTTAAAGATTGTGCGTGTGTGTCAAGCGTTTAAAGATTGTGCGTGTGTGTCAAGCGTTTAAAGATTGTGCGTGTGTGTCAAGCGTTTAAAGATTGTGCGTGAGTGTCAAGCGTTTAAAGATTGTGCGTGAGTGTCAAGCGTTTAAAGATTGTGCGTGAGTGTCAGGCGCTAGTTATATTGTGCGTGTGTCAAGCGTTTAAAGATTGTGCGTGAGTGTCAGGCGCTAGTTATATTGTGCGTGTGTGTCAAGCGTTTAAAGGTTGTGCATGTGTGTCAAGCGTTTAAAGATTGTGCGTGAGTGTCAAGCGTTTAAAGATTGTGCGTGAGTGTCAAGCGTTTAAAGATTGTGCGTGAGTGTCAAGCGTTTAAAGATTGAGCGTGTGTGTCAAGCGTTTAAAGATTGTGCGTGTGTGTCAAGCGTTTAAAGATTGTGCGTGAGTGTCAAGCGTTTAAAGATTGTGCGTGAGTGTCAGGCGTTTAAAGATTGTGCGTGAGTGTCAGGCGTTTAAAGATTGTGCGTGAGTGTCAGGCGTTTAAAGATTGTGCGTGAGTGTCAGGCGTTTAAAGATTGTGCGTGTGTTGGTTTCGAGTGATTCGACCTGTTAGCGAAAAGTGGTATTTTTAGCACGCATATTGGTATTTCGGAGGCGCTGATTTAAAGAATGAAACTCAAAAAAAAAAAAAAAATGTGTGATCAGTACTTTTAAAGTTAACAAACCTAATTTCCATTTCCGACCTCGTGGTACTTTGAAGATGTCAGAAGCCAACCCCTCTTCTGTTTTCCATGACATCACAACTGGCCGACCCTATGTCAGAAAATCAAGCACGAGGAACTTTTTTGATTCTCCGACCATCCCATCGGTTGATTCATCCAAACTACAGGCTCTACCTGTCTATGTATTGGTTACCGAGACACTGTCTCGTCTAGAACTGGAGTTATGGATCGGGCTTTAGGAAAAGCTTCTGTTCTCCCATATCCTCACCTCGCTCAGGGGTTCAATGTAATGAGTACCCGGCTGTAGGCAGTGAAAGATCGTGTCAGCATGCTAGGGATATGGGCTGTGTTCAGTAATACAGTCAGGGATGATAGTTTAGCTAAGTTTGCGGCATTCCGTATATGTTGAACACTCATGTGGTCCTCCGTAGATTATCTCCTTGTTTTATCAGTAATACTGTCAGGGTTGATAGTTTAGCGAAAGTTCGGGGCATTCCGTATATTTTGAACATTTATGTGATCCTCCGTAGGTTATCGCCTTGTTTTATCAGTAATACTGTCAGGGATGATAGTTTAGCGTAAGTTTGCGGCATTCCGTATATTTTGAACACTCATGTGGTCCTCCGTAGGTTATCGCCTTGTTTTATCAGTAATACTGTCAGGGATGATAGTTTAGCGTAAGTTTGGGGCATTCCGTATATTTTGAACATTCATGTGATCCTCTGTAGATTATCTCCTTGTGCCACACATAAATTTACATTCGTTAGGTTTTTCTTGTTTGTGTTTTGCCAGATCTCTAGACGGTAGACTCCAGGTGTTTCACCGGAAGGGCCTGCCTCACGTGATCTACTGCCGCCTGTGGCGCTGGCCGGATCTGCAGAACCATCAGGTATACCGTGGTGTTGATATACTGTCTCCTGTTTACAGCTCAAAACAATACATGCATCAAATACTGTCGTATTTATGTTTATGTCAATTTGATGCACAACAGCACACGCATCAAATACTGTCGTATTTACGTTTAGGTCAATTTGATGCACAACAGCACACGCATCAAATACTGTTGTATTTACGTTTACGTCAATTTGATGCACAACAGCACACGCATCAAATACTGTTGTATTTACGTTTATGTCAATTTGATACACAAGACAGGCATAAAATACTGTAGTATTTAAGTTTACGCCAATTTGATGCACAACATTGTTACATGCGTATCAAATACTGTCGTATTTACGTTTGCGTCAATTTGATGCACAACAACACATGCATCAAATACTGTCGTATTTACGTTTACGTCAATTTGATGCAGAACAACAGGCGCATCAAATAGTGCAGTATTTACGTTTACGTCAATTTGATGCACTTTCTTATAAACAGTGGCACAAAGTGAAGAAGTCATTCAAGGAAGAGTTCCTGTTTCGTTGATGTACTGTAAGGGAATCATTATTTGTATCCTTCTCTTTACAATTCTAAACAATACATGCGTGAAATACTGAAAGGTTTAAGTTAATTATTCCACTTGATGCACTCTACTATCTTAAAATCACTGGCACAGATAAACTGAAGACATTCAAGGAATAAAACGTTTTAGTGATTGACAATAATAGTATCCTGAGTTTTTGTCTCTTTCTTGTTACTATTCAAAATTATACATGCATCAAATACTGCAGTCTTTAAATTTATTTTTTTTTCCACTTAATGCGCTCTCTTACAAACACAGGCGCAACTAAACTGTAGACATTTTAAGGAACAGAACGATTCATTGATGGACAATTATAGTATCCTGAGTTTGTCTCCTTCTCTTTACGGTTCAAAACAAAACATGCATGAACTACTGTTGTGTTTAAATCTTGATGCACTATCTTATTCACACAGGTACAACTGAACTGAAGATGATTCAAGGAACAGAATATTTGGTTGATAGACTATTAGGGCATCATTAGTTTGTCTCCTTCTCTTTACAGTTTAAAACAAAACATGCATGAACTACTGTTGTGTTTAAATCTTGATGCACTATCTTATTCACACAGGTACAACTGAACTGAAGATGATTCAAGGAACAGAATATTTGGTTGATAGACTATTAGGGCATCATTAGTTTGTCTCCTTCTCTTTACAGTTTAAAACAATAGATGCGTCAACATGAAATGTAGTTGTATTAAAGCTTATTAGTCCACTAAACAGTCTAACATAAATTTCCCTTTTTTTTTTTCCTGTGAGCAGGAACTGCAGCCAGGCGATCGATGTGAGTTTGCGTTCCACCTGAAGAAAGACGAAGTTTGCGTGAACCCCTACCACTACACCAGAGTAGACGTGGGTAAGTCAAGAGAATTTATTCTTCCTCTTCTCTCTCTCTCTCTATCTCCCTTCTCGCTTTCTCTTTGTCCCTTCTCTCTCTCTCTCTCTCTCTCTCTCTCTCTCTCTCTCTCTCTCTCTCTCTCTCTCCCCCCCCCCTCTCTCTCTCTCCCTCTCCCTTCCCTCTCTTTTCTCTCTCTCTCTCTGTCTCTCTCTTTTCTCTCTCTCTCTGTCTCTCTCTCTCCCCCTCCCTCTCTCTCTCTCTCCCTCTCTCTCTCTTCCTCTTCCTCTGCCTCTCCTCCTCCTCTCTGTTTATATTTACCTTTTACTACTCCCTGTCTCCATGCACTGCATCTCTATCTCAATTCTTCCCACCTCATCTGAATTTTTTTTTCTTTATATTTATGTCTATGTCTCTGCACACCTCATCTATTTGTTTCTCCTTCCCTTTCCTTTCCTCTCTCACTGGCTTCTCTCTATCCCTTTCACTCTCTCTCTTTTTCCCTCCCTTTTTTTTTTAGTCATCATCCTCACTCTAACTTCTGTCACAAAACTCCCTCGACCTAGTTCTCACCTCGTCCTATCTGTCTTTCCTTGTTTTCTCTATCAGCTCCTGCTTAACCGTATTCCTTTAGTTAACATTATTTCCCCCCTCCCGCACCCTCCCCAGCAGCCCTGCCCCAGGTTCTCGTGCCGAGGCACAAAGACGTCCCCGACAGTTTCCCCAGGCTTGAAGATTTCAGCAACACCATACCCGAAAACACGGATCTCCCAAGCGGCAGCGGCACCATCAATGATACAGCGTTCAACGCCTCAGGTGAGCCAGCTACCAACTGGACCCCAGGAACTGTCGATTTTAAGAATGTTTGAATTTTGACACATAAAACATCGGCGTAGCACTCCACCCTTTTTTAAACATGATACTATAATTATTCTAAATGTGATACTTTAAATAAGTTGCAGCTTTGAATTTGATGTTGCTTCAGAATTATTAGCCTCATATTATTGATGATTCACACAAAAGCAAAATTATTGATGCTTTGGAACCAACGTGATTATGTTGAGAAACGCAATGATTGTCAAGCAAGTTGATTATTATAATTATTCAGATATTAGCGATTTTGAACCAATATGGTTATAATGTACCAAAATGCTATGAATGAGGCGAACTGAAAGTATTATTCTTCCAAGCAATAGATAATCGGAGTGGCATGCTTTAACCTGGCTGGTTGGTTTGTCTTTGTTGCAGATACTCCGTCCCCAGGGTATCTGAGTGAAGAAGGGGACACGACGGACAGCCAAGGCATGGGTGAGTAGGAGCAGACGTTAAAATGGTTCAAAGTGTGTAACACGTCCTCATGCTCTTTGCCACATGCCTTATTTGAAGTGCTGTAGAGCAGTCTGTATGCTAAATTGCTTAATAGTCCCTTAACTCATTGTGTGCCAATCGACGATGTATCGTTGATATAGTGAGCTGCAGCTGTGCCAATCGACGATGTATCGTCGATATAAGAACCAATGTTTGTTTCGCCATTGGTAGCCTGGTCCTGAAACTTTTTAAGTTTCCTATGAGAGATAACTCTAAATATATAATAAGTCATAGTTACACAAAAATAAGCCAAACTGGAACCCAACTTCCAATGTATCCTCTAAAGACAATATGCACAGTAAAAATGGCCTGGCACAACAGTGGAAAACGCTGTGGCACACAATGAGTTAAGATTAAGTAAAAGGCTTCTTTACAAAAAGGTTGGGTTAGGACGTACAGCTGTACAAGTGCTGCATTTGCAAACAGTTCTTAAGATTTAGCAAAAGGCTTCCTTACAAAAGGGTTAGGTTAGGACGTACAGCTGTACAAGTGCTGCATTTCTAAACAGTTCCTAAGATTTAGCAAAAGGCTTCTGTACAAAAAGGTTGGGTTAGGACGCACAGTTGTACAAGTGCTGCATTTGTAAACAGTTCCTAAGATTTAGCAAAAGGCTTCCTTACAAAAGGCTTAGGTTAGGACTTTCAGCTGTACAAGTGCTGCATTTGTAAACAGTTCCTAAGATTTAGCAAAGGCTTCCTTACAAAAGGGTTAGGTTAGGATGTACAGCTGTACAAGTGCTCCATTTGCAAACAGTTCTTAAGATTTAGCAAAAGGCTTCCTTACAAAAGGGTTAGGTTAGGACGTACAATTGTACAAATGCTGCATTTGTAAACAGTTCCTAAGATTTAGCAAAAGGCTTCCTTACAAAAGGGTTAGGTAAGGACGTACAGCTGTACAAGTGCTGCATTTGTAATCAGTTCCTAAGATTAAGTAAAAGGCTCCTTAATAGAGGGTGTGAGTGAGTATGAGAAACTGCTCTGCTTACCAGATTAATAGTCCCTAACAATAATAAGCAAAAAAGCTTCACATAAAGTATAGGTTCGTAAGTAAAGCTGTACAAGTGCTTCATTTGTAAATAAACCCTAAGATTAGAATTAAAGGCTGCTTTACACAAGGGATATATCTGCTTGTAAGAGCTGCGAGTTAATGAACTGCTCAATAGACCTTTGCCATATAACCACAGGTTCTTTCTCACAGGTGACAAAGAGTTGGAAGTGAGCTAAAAAAAAGTTAAACGTATGGCTATGTCATCCTTTAGGAACATGGATGAGAAATAGTTCTTGTCAATTTTTTTTAAATAATGGCACAAATCTCCCTAAAATGAAGATATGTAAGAGTAAGAAAGAATAGTCAGCATCTTGGGAGACTTTTTCCTGTACAAGATTTCTGGACATATCAGAGGTAGCAAAACGCAACAGATCCAAAACAAAATATAAATGAGAACCTTGTCACTTCTGTAACAATTCTTCCCCCCCCCCCCCCAGAATTGTGTTTTTAAAGTCATTTTAAGAAATTTATTTATTGTTTTGCATTAATCTGGTTTTGATCTGAACTTAAGAGTAGATTTTGGTTAAGATTGATTTTTATTAATTGTATTTTTGCTGTTTTCAAATATATTTTTTTGATTTAATTGGCCAAAAATTATATTGCACCTTTAACATTCTTGTTAATGTTCTGTTATTACTAATAGAAATATCTATTTTAAGCGAGTTGCAGTGTGAATCCTGAAGGGTTTGACTTTTCTCATTCAGTTCCTTCAATGGGATGAAGCAGTTCTGATAGAAACTTATGGGGAGAGAATGAATGGACAAGTTCAACGTTCTAGATCGTTTCTTCTCCCTTCTTTTGACTCTCTTGAAGGAGAAAAAGCTTATGATAACATAAGTCTGTTAATCTGTGCATACATTACTTTTCACAATTTCTCTCTGTCTTCCCTTCCCCTCTTCCTTTTTTATAAACCTTTTCTGTCCTGTTCATCCATCATTCTTTATCTCTAACTATTTCTGTCTCATACGCGCTCTCTCTCTCTCTCTCTCTCTCTCTCTCTCTCTCTCTCTCTCTCTCTCTCTCTCTCTCTCTCTCTCTCTCTCTCTCTCTCTCTCTCTCTCTCTCTCTCTCTCTCTCTCTCTCTCTCTCTCTCTCTCTCTCTCTCTCTCTTTCTCTCCCTCTCTTTCTCTCTCTCTCCCTCTCTCTCTCTCTTTCTCTCTCTCTCTCACTCTCTCGCTCTCTCTCCCTCCCTCTCTCCCTCCCGTTACTTCCAGATGGGATAGACATGTCCCCAAGCCCTCCAGGCAACGCTGGAGAGAACAACACAGGCAATGACCTCCAGCCGGTGACCTACCGCGAGCCAGAACACTGGTGCAGCATCGCCTACTATGAGCAGAGCACGCGGGTTGGCGAACCCTTCCAAGCCTGCCACCCGTCCCTCACTGTGGATGGGTTTACTGACCCAGGAAACCAGGAGCGGTTCTGTTTGGGTCTTCTCTCCAATGTGAACCGCACACAGCAAGTGGAGATGACCCGCAGGCATATAGGTGGGTGGTTGGCCGAATCGGTGAAACAAAGAAAAGAAACAGTGGGCATGTAAGTGGGTTGTTGGCCGGATCGGTGAAACAAAGAAAAGAAGCAGTGGACACGTAAGTGGGTGGTTGGCTGGATCATTGAATGGAAGAGGGCATGCAGTGGGCAGCTTCTAGTTCTACTGCTTCAGCTCTCTTAACGTGATCCAGTAGGTGACAGCCTCTGCGGTTCACTCTAATGCTTGTATTGAAAACTTTGCCTTTGTGGAGAACACCACTTTCGCAGGGTTAGCGCAAGAACCCAATTTTTGTCTTATGTTAGGAATGATATCGGTTGAGTTGATGATAATTCTAAGAACAAATGATTTATGAAATGCTACCTGATCAATCATCTCTCTTGGATCAGTTAAATCAGACCCTTTGTTCCCAGGTCGCGGCGTGAGGCTGTACTACATCGGAGGAGAGGTGTTTGCGGAGTGTCTCAGCGAGAACGCCGTGTTTGTCCAGAGCCCAAACTGCAACAGGCGCTACAACTGGCACCCGGCCACGGTGTGTAAGATTCCGCCAGGTGAGTTTGATCCCCACAGGGTGAGAGCTACCCTTGACTGCTGCATAAGACTTTCAGAACTTTGTAATACTGTGGATACCTTCTCCATTTATTCATTTGCAAAGTGGAGGGTGGGGGGGAAGGTTTCCACTAGAGTGTAAATTTTTTTTTAGCACAGTCTAGCGCTTTAATGAAGACAATGACTTGGGCATTTGGAAGGAAACAAAGAAAAGAAAAATGGTTTAACTTGGAGTGTAAATTTTTAACACACACCCTAACCATAGGGTCACTTAAGAGAGGACATTTATACATGTTTTAAAGTTTATTTTTAGATCTAGTAATGCTGCAAGGATAATGGATTTCAAATTGAGCAAAACTACAAATGGAAAAAAAATTGTTTTAAGTTGACAAGTCACAGAAGATTCAAGTGAGCATGTTTGCCTGGGAAAAGGCATGTGTCTCTAAATTATAAAGCTTTATTCTCAAAGACTTTTGCTGTCATTATGTGTAGCTTTGCATGCCACTTGCCAGGCCACACAACGCACCAACTGGTAGAGCATAGTGGGCTTTAAAAATAAAATTCTAGTGAAAAATTAATGTATTTATGGTTCATAAATTGTTGCATTTCTTGGACTATCCGTGATTGCCTGAGAATGCTAGAATCAGGAACATGATTTTCTATTTTAGATTTTGAGAAGCTCCAAAGGTTCAGTTCTTTGGGGTTTTTTTTATGAGGGGCTTCCTTGTTGAATTTTTCTTATGCCTTGATCTTTATTTAGTGATTGGCAGAGTCGACCTCAAGTAAAAATTTAACCTTGAACGTGCTTACAAATCTTACATGAGGCGAATTGGGAAAATAAATTAAAGTGTAAATTCCTAACCACTTTTTCAAAACTCCTCTCTCTCTCTCTCTCTCTCTCTCTCTCTCTCTCTCTCTCTCTCTCTCTCTCTCTGTTCTCTCTCTCTCTCACACTCACTCACTTTCTCCCAAAACTATCTGTAAGGCATCTGTTTTCCATTTCCTTCCAACAGGGTGTAACCTGAAAATTTTCAACAACCAAGAGTTTGCAGCCCTGTTGGCGCAGTCAGTGAACCAAGGGTTCGAGTCCGTGTATCAGCTGACCCGGATGTGCACTATCAGGATGAGTTTTGTCAAGGGCTGGGGAGCCGAATATAGGTACGAAATGGAGAAGTGTGTCTTGGTAACTTAAGGATTTGTTTTTCTAGAGAAGCTAATGTTAAATTCATAATTCTGTGTGATATGAGAAAGGCTCGTTGAATGAGTTTCTGTCGTGGACGCTTTGTAAAATGAGATTTTCTTATTGAGAGACAAGGTTTCTTTACAGGATTCTGTGTGATATGAGAAATGCTTCTTGAACGAGATTCTGTCGTGGATGCTGTGTAAAATGAGATTTTCTTATTGAGGGACAAAGTTTCTCTACAGGATTCTGTGTATATGAGGAAAGCTTGTTAAACGAGTTTCTGTCTGGGAGTGAAATTTTTGCGTCAGACAAGTTTCTCTACAGGACTCTGTGTGAAATGATGAAGGCTTGTTGAACAAGTTTCTGTGGAGGATGCTCTGTAAAATGAAATATCCTTGTTTGACAAGTTTTTCTATCGAATGCTGTGTACAATGAGATATTCTTGTTGGACAAATTTCACTATAGGGTTATAAATAAAACAATCAAGGCTTGATGAACAAGTTTGCACACATGACGCATGTGTAGAAGTGAGTTCCTGACTGGTTAGGAGGAATAATATATATATATTTTACAGCAAGATGTTATAAGGGAAAATATATTTTCCCTTTTGTTTTTTTTGATTTTTGATATTCTCCTTTTTGAGTTAAGAATAGAATTGCGTTGTACAACTTCGGATTCTTCATAATTTTTTTTTCTTATTTTGCATCCCAATGGATAAACAGATCATAATGAAAACGTTGTTTTCATATTTTCTCATTTTTCTCATTTCTTTTCCACTTTCAGGCGACAAACAGTGACATCCACACCATGCTGGATCGAGATCCATTTGAATGGACCGCTGCAGTGGCTAGACCGGGTTCTGACGCAGATGGGATCGCCAGGCCTGCCGTGCTCCTCCATGTCGTGAATTACCTCCCCTCCTCCTCATGCCTACTGGGAGAGAGAGAGGAGTGATGTAGGACGACAGCAGAAGGGAGAGAATCGGCTTGTTTTTTAAATGTTTATTGATTTCATATTGAAAGAGGGAGGGAGGGAGAGAAGAGAGAGAGAGAGAAGAGAGAGAGAGAGAGAGAGAGAGAGAGAGAGAGAGAGAGAGAGAGAGAGAGAGAGAGATCGATAGAGAGAATTTTTACAGACAATATTCTTACAAAGGCAATTATAGAGACTTAGTTGTGTTTCAGTTTCACCTATTTTTCTACCCCATAACTTAGGATAGCAGCTAGCCGTAGAATTCTGTTGTACTTAGCCCTCATTTGTGCTCGGAGCCAGATAGTCTCCTTGTTAGAACATTTGCCTGTGCTGTTTGTGGTAGGCAGGAAGTATGCCAGCAAGTTCAGATCTCCTGAATAAACCTTTGTATTATTATTACGTCAGGGCTTTAGGCTTTTTTGACTGGTCTTACTACATCAACATCATATAAGTTTTTTGGAATTTTTTTTTATATGATAAAAGGCAAGTTTTTCAGTTGTAGATCATTTTGTAAAAATCGTTCTCATTTTTTTTAAAGGTATTTCATGGTTGTATGTGTAAATGAAAATGAACAATTCGATCAATATTCTTTTTCTTTTTTTTTTTGTTTTTGCACATTGCTCTCTGTTGATATTGATCTTGTAATACTTTCTTTCTCTCCTCTCACTGTCTTCATCTACAAGAAGTCTTGAGTGTTGCTGACATCAGGTTTAACATTGAATCGCCAGTATTCTAATGCCTCGTTTTTCATGGCTATGTTCGCTTCTATTGTGAAAACTTCACCTCTTGTCATTGTCATCATCATATTCGCTTCTGTCATAATCATCATCACCATCATATTCTTCATCTTCATCATCATCAGCATCATTATGACACTACCATCATGTTTGTGTACTGACTAAAATTGAAGCAACTTTGCTTTTTTTTTTTTTTTGTAAAAAAAAAATGTGCTTTTTTTTACTGACACTGCTGTCCGAGGATAAAAGGAAAGAACTCAATCATGCAGTGATAGATTTGTTTAAAATATGGCAAATGCTTGAATTTTTTTTGTGTGTTAAGAGGAAGAAAAAACAATAAAACAAACCAGAAGAGTATCACTAAGCCATAAGAAATAAGCCAGTTTTGTTCCTGAGGCTATGTTGCACAGAATTTGTTTCAGGCAGGGTCGATTGAAACTGGTGCATAGATAAGACCAAGAAAATAGAGAAATATGTTTTGAATTTTCTGTTGGAAAACATTTGATTTCAAGTTTCCTCTGGGTGTAAATGTAACATGGTTAAAATGTTTCCTCTCCTTGAAACAACATTTATACGATGTGATAATTAAAGATGCACCTTGAGAGATTGGGATGAGATCTGTGACAACTCAAGAGAAATCTTGGAAATTGAAAATTTCAACACAATGTTAAGTCATCATAATTGTTCTGCTTATGTGCTTTGTACGTGTAGTTCACAATATTGCAGAGCTACAGCAGTGCATTCTTCTCACAGTGCTACAGTAACACAAGTTGTTGATCATTCCCTAGGCCCATCCTGTTCTTACAATTCTAGAAAGCATCAGGAATTCTTTATGAAAGCATTGCGACAAATAGAGCAAATTTGGGAGGGGATAAGCGTCTCATAGTTTGGCACGTTTGAGTATAGACAAGTGTTAAGACGAGGCAGCACGGAGCTCAAACCTAGGAAAACTACTATGGCAAAGGCAAGGCTCTCTAAGGATTTATCAGAATTCATCTATTTATTTTAAGAGAGTGAGGCTGTATGTTATCATTGAGCGCTGATATCCCTGGCACTTTACCTTAGGACAGCAGGGCAGAAAAACAAATCTCTGGTAATGGAAAAATTTCATGAGGCGGGAAAAAATCGCCCAAAACAAACAAAAAAAAAGCTGTGTTTGTCCTTCTTTCAAGTTTTTTTCATCTCCTCGCTTTACATGAGATGGTTATGTCGGGTGCGTTTTGAAATTTGACAGAGGTTGACATTGTTGCTGTTGTTCTCGATACTGCTTCATCAATTTTCTTAATACTTGTCTGCGCTTTCCTGAGAAAAACAATCTTTCTTTATGCTATTAATATTGTTGTTATTTACAATATTACTCTGATTGTTATGAATGTTATTATTGTTAATTATTATTAACTATTATTATTATTATTATTATTATTATTATTATTATTATTATTATTATTATTATTATTATTATAATACTAGTACAAGTATTATTATAAGTATACTTGAGTTTTTTATGAGTATCAATAGTTGCGGCCCATATATTTCCTCTTTGTTCCTCAATGAAATGTTTTGTTACTGATTGCCCAGAACAATGATGAGCTCTGCCAGTTGTGAAACATAGAATGGGACAAAACTTCTTAGATGTGTTGTAGCTAGTAATCTGCCTCTCCTTTTTTTCATTTTTTTTTTTTGTTTTTCGCTTGTCAATTGTAAGTATGTAAAGCCATCTCTTATCAGAAATCTTTATTGTGGAGAGCTATGACTACATTATGGATCTTAACATTTAGTTGTCCACATTCAATCGACCTTTTGCTTCAATTGTTTTCATGTGACATCATTTTTCTTTCATGAATTTTTTTTTTCTTATCTGGACAGGAATGTATGGTTAACAAAAAATGTCTTAAACGTCTTGGCTTTAGATAAGCGCTTGCTCTTTGGAAGCCGCTGTTGTTTGCTTTTTTGTTTTGTTTTTTTTTTTATCTTAAAGGTCCCCAAGTGAGCAGATTTTTTTGTTTGTGTGTGTGTCTTCATGGTTTCTATAGGCTATGTATGTGGCTGATAATATGATTGGCCTGCCCTGGCCTGTTGATACCTTATAGGCCGATGTAAGGGGACTTAACTCTTGCCCAAGAGATCTGTCAGGCCAGTTCTTAAGCTACAGAGAAGTTGAAGACTGATATTCATTATGTCGTGGGTTCAAGACCCACTTTGTCAGCTGCAATACCCAAGTGATCCTGCAACTAAGTTAGGATTCTGTTTTTCATTCTTGTTGATAAGCAGAAAATTGTCAAGATCACTTCGTCGTAACTAGAAGGGCAATATCAAACAGTACCCAATAATGATAACTGGGCCAGGGAAAACGGAGGTCTGCCAAATTGCTATTTGTATTGTTGTGCTTAAAACCTATATGGGAGTCTTGATAGCAGCACAAACACAGGGAAGATAGTGCAATTGTTGCCAGGTTTTAAAAAAACCAGCAATAGCGACATCCTTGTGTAACACTCAGGGGTGTGTGATTTTTAATCACTTTTTACATTGTTTTTCTGATCTGTCCCAAGCACCCGGTTTTCTTCAATGTATGCAAAGCCTTACATCCTCGTCGACGGTGATCAAGTTTACTTGTGTAGGAACAATACCCAGCTTTCATCTTTAATATTGGAACATTTTTCATTTCTCTGCAGCGAAACAACTTTGTACGGAGCTCGTGTGGCCAGAGTCCTGGTGGTATATATTACCTGCATTTGTCGGCCATTGCGGTTATCCCTAGCTGTATGCACTGTTTGTGAGATTGGCTGAAGAGTTTGAGGATCTTGATCACCGTGTTCCCGGATCTATTATGTATTTGTGAATGACAAGTCGTATTAGTTGCCTGCTTATCCCCCTCAGACACTAACTGACAGAGGCATTCAGTGGCAGAATAATTTGCATCCATAAAAGTTCAGGGATAAAATCAAGTGGTTTTGGCTTTGCCTGAGATGCTGAGATGTCAGTGGTTGTGGTTTAAACCGTCCACATCAATATCGTAACCCGCTCGTTCTGTCCTCTTAAGAAAGTGGTATTACTAAACGGTTCATTTGCATATATACTGGTATAGTAGGATTTTTTTTTCTCTCTCTCTGTCTCTCTCTCTCTCTCTCTCTCTCTCTCTGTCTGTCTCTCTCTCTCTCTCTCTCTCTCTCTCTCTCTCTCTCTCTCTCTCTCTCTCTCTCTCTCTATCTCTCTTTTTTCGTTTCTTACTGTTAGAGTTGTATAAACATAATATAGCATAAGAATAAAATTCTACCTCATTGTTTAGCTTAACAATGCATAGAGAGCGAAATGACGCATGACCCTAGTAGGAAACAAACATAATGTTGTCAGAGTTTTACTCTCAGGCTAAGTATAGAAAGGGGAATGTGTACTATCTGTCACGGTTATGATCAGACTCTCACTGGGCTACTGCACACAAGTTTGATATGCTTTGTTACGCGTTTTATGCGGGCCTATTATTTTTTTTTGTCAGTGTTCTTGATTTAATGTGAAGGCGGTTTTTAAGAAAGAGTGAGAAGTAGACAAGACTGATTGATATGAAAGTTTCATGTTTTAGGTATACAATACTGAGTTCTCTCCACTTGCATAGATTCTTTACTTCTTGTGTAGCTGATAATTAAGGTATCTTTTTTTTTTATAAAGTTGTGTAGTCTGTGTACAGGCTATTTAGTTTGTTCTTTTAAAAGACTTTAAGAATCGGGCATGTTGATTAACATATACCAACAACGTAATCATTGATTTCTGGTTACAATTGTGCTTTTAAGTTTTAACTATTTTTCAATGGCGGATCTCCTGTAAGAGCTTTTTTTTTTCAACACAAAATTTGAAATCTGCTGGTTTTTTTGTGCTAATAAATTTTTAACACATAGCAGGTCGTTTATGAAGGGGCTGAAAAGGAAAAATCTTAGGCCTCAGAGGGTGAGGTTGTCTCGGAATAGTAATGACTCTTTTATCCGTAAACAATCTTTCCAGGTTCTTTTCATTGGAATGATGTAAACCTACATCTTGTTCCTTTTTTTTTTTTTTTCAAATAGTAAAGGAAACTTGTATCTACTGGGTTGATCTTCTTGAAGAAAAATATTTTTAAATTCTAAGCTTTTTTTTTTTGTTATATAAATCCACATAACCCAGTTAACTGTAACGCTAGTTTTCAAGACCACACCCCCCAACCCACCCCTCTCTGTCCCTCTTTTTCGAAAATAACTTAGTTTTCAAAGTTACGAGCAGGATCTAATCTGCTGTAGTTGAATGCATCAAAAATCTCACGAGGTGGATATTATTTATGGCAAAGGAGTCAAAAGCACAGCTGCTTTTTCTGAGCTTTATTTTTCAGTTAACTCGTATTAAATGGAACAGCTCAATATTTAGACTCTAAGCTAGTGATATAGGAGTTGAAGCATTTCCCATAAATATGAGCTCTGAGGGAAACGGAAAATTATTGCAACACTCAAAAGGCAAACTATATATGTATATATATATATTTTTTTTTCCCCCATTTTATTAGAACTTGCTTATATATATCGGAGAAAAAAAGAACGAAGAAGGTTCTCGTATGCCGCATTTCGAAATTAAAATAATTTAGACATCTGATTCAGTAGGGCTGATTGCGAGATGTGTAAAGGTCAATTCATATATAGAGTATGAACATCCTGTCAAACGAATAACTCCATACGTATTCCCCAACGTACCTGTGAAGCACATATGTTGTCAGAGACTCCACCTTTTTTTTTTTTTTTTTTGTTAGTGCCTCGATAATGATTTTTTTTTTTTAATAAAGCTCATTTTAAATTTATTTTTAGGACTGCAGGCTATGTATCATTTATACATGTCTTGTGTATTTATTCATATACATCATATATATGTTGACATATATTTCTTTGTGTTGCAATGCATTCTTTTTAAGTTTGAAAGGATGAGTTCAGTGTTGGCCTCATGACATTTTTACATTACATTTTGCATTGAGCCTGTTGTGTCTATGACATTTATTGCGTGTCATGAGTTATATGTACGGCCTTTAATAAAAGAAAAAAAAAAGGAAAACATGAAGAACTGAGCAAGAGAGAGAGTGAGCTAGACTGAGTTTTAAAAAAGGAAAACAGTAACAAAAATACAAAAAAATACTGTTCTACTGTTTTATCCTATAAAAAATGTCAAGTGATTGTGAGTGGATTAATTAAGCTATTTTTATCGTGGTAATAGGGTGAAAAATGGCCTAATGTCACTTTTTCCTATCACGGTATAGACAATGGTATTTAGCAGTCCATAGTTTACCATCTCTTGAGTAGGGTTTGTCCGAAGTGAATACAGAATGCGATTTCGCAGAGTTATGCTGCCTAGTTGGAAGTTTTATTCTTCTAGAAGTCGTTGTTAGTATCAAGCGATAGCATCTGCAAGAATACACATTGGTGTGAAATTTGAAGTAAGAAAAGGAAAAAAATAGAAAACATTTGCAACAAAACTATTTAGTTCTGCTCGGATGTTCGAAAATGCTTTTGATTATTGAACAAAACTCAGGACTTCCAACAAAGGGACATAACTCTTTGTTAAATCGCATTCCTTCTGGAAAAGACACGAGGATTTCGGACAGCTTTCCTGTTTTATGCATATGGGCATTATTTTTGGATCTGGAATGATAGAATCTTACTTACCTCTCTTGTCCTCTGGTTGATTAGAACCAGTTGTGACATATAGCTATTTCACCCTACTCAGACTTCAGTAACATAATTATATGAAGAAGAAAAAAAGGTATCAATAACTTGCATGAGAAATCTATAATGTTACGAGAAAGGCTTTCAAACAATTTGCAAGTGAAAATATGTTTTAGGAATTCAGCTAGCCTCTTGCTGATTATCAGAGTTTTTCGCAGGGTGTTTGGGGGCAGGAAGTGGAAATACACAGTGGGCGTTGGTCAGGACCTATTGTTCTCTTTACAATCTTTGTAAACAAGCTCTTGGCATTTTCGCAATAAAACTTTCATGTGAATGATTGCATACGATGTTCAACCTTTTTCTTCTTTTGTTTTTATGTTGGTTGCAGTTTTTATTTTTATTTTTTTTTTTTTGAGGGGGGGGGGGGGGGGGGGGGGGGGGGGGGCGGCGGCGTTATTTTGTCGTTTGTTTTTGTTTTTTGCTTTGTTTTTGTTTTTTGGGGTCATGTTTGTCCTTCCATATTCCTGGTTGCTAAGTGTCATATATGTGGAGTCCTCGGCACCTTGCTCGACGTTTGACCTCTGAAAGTGACGTCCAATGCCGGGTCAGATCTCATCTAACCATATTAAGACTTGTCTATTCGGAAAGTTGCAGTCTCCATGAAAGATCTATAGTGAACATAAGGGTCGTGAAAATAGCCAGTTACAAAACTTTATTTTTTAGTTCTATTTTGCAACTTACTGCCTATTAGAAGAAACGACTAAGAGAGATGGAGAATATTATCAATATCATGTAGAAAGTTGGGAAGAGAGCTAAGATGAAGTATAGTTTTAGAAACACAAGTAACTCGGTTTGAGAAAATGATACTTCTTGTCCAATGCTGGACAAGTCTTAAATAACACCATAGGTTAACTTCTTTGTTTTCAGGGTAGTAGTAGGCTACATGGCACTGAAATAACTTTTGAAATTATTGAAGCACTGGCGAAGAGTAACTACTAAACGTGATGAAGTTGACCTATTACAAATTCGGTTACGTAAATATCATTTCAAAATCAGCAGTGTTTATATGTACCATAATTCTAATATTTAGAGCACAATCTCACATAGTGTTTTACACAAATACCCTAACAACCAGAAAGCAGTGGGCTCAAATACAATTGCTGCGCACAAACGGTCCAGCTAAGCCTTGAAAATTGGTGACCAAGGTTTATCACAACTTATCTATCTAGACGAAATCTTGATTTGCCATTGTAAAAAAACAAAAACAAAAAAAAAACATACCCGTCACCAGGATGGATTTAGCATAGTCGATTCCGGTTAACAATTTTGACCTCAGGTCATTGAAAAGTTAGATGAATGACCTTGAGTTATTTCATCAGAAATATAGTTTAGGACTAAGACACATTCGGAGCAACTCTGAATTGTTTAAGGCACGGTGAGCATTTAGTGTATGTTACTTCAAGCAATTCGAAATATTTACAGGATCTTCAATTTTTTTTCTTCTTTGAAAGAATCAATATAGTTTCCGTCTGCGAATAATTGCTAGCGCAGTCGTTGTAAAACCTGTATTGTAATGTCTGTAGCTAGGTAGATCTAGTCCGTCTGACACAATACGGTAAGAACTTTCCGCGCGCTTGTTTCTCAAGAACCAGAATGGCACTAAGCTGATGACAGAACTGAAGTTTCACAATATCTTGCAGCTTTATTCAGCCATACCCCTCGTTACCGCGAAAAATCGCATAAAATAGACAAACACACAATTTTGAGTATTATTGATCCCTTTAGAGAAAGAACATATTGGGTCTATAGAAACCATGTAAAGATTAAGGATACGCTGCTCTAAATGTGTGTTTAAGTTCTATAGCATCTAGCACCACTTCATTCTATGTGTATAGATGTCATAAAAAGACTTGAAAATATTCTGCATCTGCTCTAATTGGGCGGTTTGTAACTCAAAGAAATGTCTCTCTTTCCTTTCCCTGCTAACATATCAAAGATTTTTTTTGTGTTTTATAACTGGACCAGAAGGTTGGAATGGCGATCTTCACACTCGCCAATCAGCTTTAAAAAAAGTAATTTTTCCCATAATTTAGAGCGCTCTACTCCTATAAACTTCATCAGCGAAATTGGGATGCAAGGCATTTTATTAAGAAAATGCCGGCCTGAAAGGTGGCATCGGTCGGCTACACCTCTGAAGCTATGAAGAAGCTCCATGATCACACCGGAATATACCCTAGTTCTTATGTTGTTTCTACACTGCCAGGAAATTAAATTTGTGCTCTAGATCTAGAGAGCGCCATAACAAGCGTGGGTCTAACGAATCGGGAGCTTTCTCACGACTTGTTACGACACTGCAGTCTGCACAATGGTACGAAGTGACGGCATAATAATAAATAATCAAATCTTTTTCTTGGAAATCTGCTTTCAGTTTCAAACTTAACTATGCAGGCTTTGACCGTTGTTTGCATGCCTATTTTTCTGGGAATTTTCACTATGTTTTCACCTGTCTTGATCCTTTTTCCTTTTTCTCTATCTGATTGATTCTGCCTGGCTTGCTGCTACTGTTCTCTCTCTCTCTCTCTCTCTCTCTCTCTCTCTCTCTCTCTCTCTCTCTCTCTCTCTCTCTCTCTCTCTCTCTCTCTCTCTCTCTCTCTCTCCCCATACTCTTACCCCTACCTCCACCACAAAATATGGATCACACAGAATCTCTCACAAGCACTTCGGAATCTCCCGGGTATTTTCGTAATTTGTCGGGTACGCATTACCTGTTTTGGTCAAGGAAGGAGGAAACTTTTGTTTTCTCCTATGTTGTAAACAATTGTGTTCTGATAAAATATTGTGTACCAAAGTTTCAAACAAATTATGATCATTCTATTTTATTTAAAGTTGGAAATTTTTGAAAGGTTGCCAAAAAAAAAAAAAATGTCAAAGCGTTAATGTCTACAAAGTTAAAATATGAGGAACGAGATCATGTATGTGTGTGTGTTGGTGATTTTTGGTTTAATTTTTTTCGGTTATTCTTGTTTTTAAAAATTTTCCACTTACTGAACAGATATTCTTTTCCTATATCTTACAGTAGAAGTTTTATACTTTTTTTTTCCCTTTTAAGTTAGAAACGGTTTGGAATGAAATTTAATTTGTAAATATTCCGTGTTTAAAAACAAAACAAAAAAACAAATAAACAAAAAAAAAAAAAAAAAAAAACAAAACAAAAAAAACCCGAATGTTTTTCATCTCTTCAGATCGTATATTCTACTTCAACACGACTTTAAAGTTGCAATATCCAAAATTAGGTGGTTGATCTTTCATAGGCTAGATCTAGTTCTGCGATATCATACTACATATGCATCGCACAAGCTAGGCATTCTTAGTAAGACTGGCTTCGCCAAAATATTATAGTGCTTTACAGAATTAAGAAAATACTTTGCAAATCTATAGATCTAGCACTAGCTGTATCAAGTAAATTAAACGGCTCAGTAGTAACTATTATCTTCGGGCGTTTTAATCAGACATATTAGATCTAGATCCCAATCGTCTATCGAGACCCACCCATAAGATAGTAATAACCAATAAGGATTTTTCAAGTTCATAGTAATGGAATAGAAAGAGTTGATTTGCAATTTAATAATAATAATAATAATAATAATAATAATAATAATAATAATAATAATAATAATAATAATAATAATAATCATAATAATACTACTACTACTACTACTACTACTAATAATAATAATAATAATAATGATGATGATGATGATGATGATGATGATGATGATGATGATAATAATAATAATAATAATAATAATAATAATAATAATAATAATAATAATAATAATAATAATGATGATGATGATGATGATGATGATGATGATGATGATGATGATGATGATGATGATGATGATGATGATGATGATGATGATGATGATAATAATAATAATAATAATAATAATAATAATAATAATAAGAAGAAGAAGAAGAAGAAGAAGAAGAAGAACAACAACAACAACAACAACCCATCAATAATAATAATAATAATAATAACAACAACAACAACAACAACAACAACAACAATATAGATACAGATTAATTCTAGAGCACTCTCCCACAAACAATATCTCAGTTAGCTTTTACACTTTAAAAATCTCATCCACAAAGAACATGAAATGAAAAAAAATTATATCATAACATTACATGCATTAACAAACAAACAAAGAAAAAAATAATAAAAGACTAAACAAAACAACATTTAAGTATAGAAGAACATTGTTCTACATTTAAATAAGCTAGAGGGTGAAACACATGCTTTGGTAGCTTTATAAAAGTATCTTCTGAATTGATGTCTCTCCGTCTATCGAAGCTACAGTGACCCAACGTGGGATTGGGGTTACACATTGATCTATAAAACATGCGCTCCCCAGATGGCTAATAAAACCAGTGCCGTTTCAGAGTGTGCTAAATAACCACTTTTGCGCTGAACGATTCTTACCTCAAATCTAAGTGACATCTACGCTGTATTCTTTGGTGGAGAATTATTTTATTCATTGATTTCTAGGTGCTTACAGAATTTTGAACAATGGTGTGGAGCTGAAAATGGAAATTTCTCGTCCACCCCCTTCCCCCGCCCCTCCCCCCCAAAAAAAAAAAAAAAAAAAAAAATCTCTCTCTGTCATATCTTTGTTGGTCTGTCTGTCTGTCTGTCTGTCTCTCTCTCTCTCATATCTCTGTTGGTCTGTCTGTCTGTCTGTCTGTCTGTCTGTCTGTCTGTCTGTCTCTCTCTCTCTCTGGCTGTGCGTCTGTCCGTCTGTCTGCCTGTCTGCCTCTCTCTCTCTCTCTCTCTCTCTCTCTCTCTCTCTCTCTCTCTCTCTCTCTCTCTCTCTCTCTCTCTCTCTCTCTGTCTCAGATCATGTAAAAAAAAATGTTTAGCCCAACTTTTATGATATTAGTGATTATATTCCACATGCCATATTTAAAAGAAAATGTAGGTTTCATTTCCCCTGTTTAGCTTTATAATCAATATATTATGATAAATTTGTTCCCGTAAGAGGTAAACTATTTAAAACCGGCGGTAGATTTCGTGAAATGTTTACATTAACAACAGTATACAGTAATATTATGATAAAGGGTACTAAACATTAGAGCAAAGAAAAATAAAACATTTATTCGACCACACTTATGGTCTCATTAATTTGCAATTTTTACACACATTTTTTTTATAGTCAAAGGCACATAATTGTAAATGTACTTCACTTTGCACACCTTTTCATCTACAGACTGTCCTGGTCTTTTCTGTTAAATATTATGACCATCATAATTATAGCCTACACTCTTGAAATTCGCTTAATTACAATAAGTATTGTTTTAAAAAAAAAAGAAATGTTGAAAGGAGAAAGTATGAAAATAGCTAAATTCAAACAACTCCAGAATGGCCAAAAATTTGGATACACTGCAGTTTCAGTACAGAGGAAATTATATTTTAATGAGTTACATCCGTCTTACAGCATTTTATTGTTTTGTCTAGTTGTTTAAAGATATCTAATGAAAATTAAAAGAGTTCTCAAATCTCGAGTAAAAGGTAACTTAATGAAAAGAACATAGTGTCAAGAGAACACTTGACGATTTTAACAGATTAAATAAAATGAGGTTTGAAGCTATCTAGAAAAAAAAATTAATGGTACAAATCAACTACAGAGCGAAAAACTACGAAACCGAAATTGTCTGATTCTAAGCAAAGGTCACATGTCACCAAACACATTATTTTTAGACACAAGTCAAAATGGCAGCCACGGCAGGTAGGAGTTTGATTTGAACCAAGTGAATATGACTGTTTTAGGTCATATTTAATGTTGTTATTCAAACTTGACACCGGAACATAATTTTTAAAATGCTTTGTTAGTGGCGTAAGACGACACCTATAATTTTTTAAGAATATAACTCCTCGACTCGAAACAAAATTTGATTTTTAGGGGCTAAAACCTATTTTAGACACATTGATCACTGACTGCTATGATTATGAAAATAGCAACCGGTCACGTAGGCCAGTTAGCCTTGATCTACTTAGATCTTTACTTGTTTCTAAATTCAGTAATTATCCAGATGATGACTTCGAGATTTACAATCGCAAGATCTCTATGTCAAATTTTAATAAATGAATTTTTTGTTTGGTCTTTCTTTTCTTTTCTTTTGTTTTTTTTTATATAATTTTTCTTCACCAATATTTATCTATCAAAACTCTAAGATCTAGATCTAGATCGAAATATACACAACTTAGAAAATAACATTAGATTGTAGTAGTATTACAATTTTAATAACAGTTATATAAGGAATTGATAGATCTATTGCCAATAGACCTAGAATGCAATCTAGATTCTAGATATTAGTGTTATTATATTTTTTTCCCAGATATGTAAATAGTTTCATAAAAAATGACTTAAAATTTATAAAAGAAATATCCTGATATATGTATATTAAAATTAACTGCAAAGGAATGGTATCAAAACTTCATATAATTATAAAGCAATCATTTATTTATGACAAGGAAACAAATTTTGAAAGATCATTTTTTTTTTGTTTCTACTTCTAAAGAAAAAGCAATAGTTGATTTAAAACAATTGGTTGTCAACACGATTTAATAAAGTCCGTTTAAAAAGAATTATAGAATGCATTTAAACCAAGTTGTGTTTTGATTTCAATTAGCTGTACTTAAACTGATAAATCAGCCGTCGTGGCCTCAAGGTGCCTTACATAGTTAGCAAGGAATTCTATATCTTGAAAGCCAGGAAGGCAAATGAACATGCAATTCAGATTCACTATATAATTTAGTTTATACGTTTCACAGGAACTTGTAGTTTTATTACAAATGTGAATCACAAGACAGTTTAAGCAATACTGCCCGGTCAATAGTCTTGAACCTAATCTTGTGATTATGAATGTTTCGAGATTATCCCATGGTATACTGTAGCAGCTAATAAATTTATTGGGCTCATTATTTAGTTTACAAGCAACCTGTGCAATTATTATTTTAAAACTGGTGGTTTTTTTGCATTTTTTATGAATTGACTATTGAGCTTCTTGCTACATCGTTTTAAAGTGGCCTATCAGGAAGACTTTACACAGTAAAGGGGAACTAATGCAGCTGTTTACCTTTGTCAAAGATGTCAGATTGTAAAAAACTTTAGTGAGATTTACAGAATCGCAAATTTGTTTTACCATTCCACTGTTCGAGATTTTTGTGGCCATCAACACTTTTTTTTTATTGTTTTTTATCACAATGTATTGCATATATTTAATTCTGCAGAAAATCCATTCAGCTCAATCACCAAGGAAATTCAGATCGGTGACACCAAGTACAAATATTATGATATATCAGAGCTGGGAAAGGAGAAGTTAGGTAAGCCATATATTTTTCTTGCATTATATTAGGCTTAGCTTTTTAAATTTTCAAAACATGGAAAACTTTTATTGATTCACTGTTGTTTCTCATTTGATATGACCAGATTTCTTCGCTTCATCGACCAAGTCTTAAATTGTTCTTCTTTCCTATGTCATAAGGATGATAAGCTACAATTTTTTTGTCCATCTTGATGATTTTAATCTTTGTTTGACATTTAGGTGATTTAGGTTATAGACATTCAGTTCTGATTTTTTCTAGCCCAAGTTAGATGGTTTTGTCTTCAAAGAATTAAAACTTAATGAGCATCATTTTAACTGTCCAAGATTTTCTGATAATATGAAATTTGATTGATAGCAATTAGTACTCAAAATATTTAATTTTATTTTACATATTTATAAGTTTATAGTTCAATAGAAAACTGGATCCATGAACATACCAAATGGCTCAATTTTAGAGAATCATTACAAGTCTCTAAGTTAGCAACTGTAATCGAATATTTAAGATTAAACAAGATAGCCAAGATATTCTTTGTTCCATAGATATCTCCAGTAAAACTTTGCGACTTATAAGTTGTAGGAGGGCACGCTAGAGAAATTTACTTAAGTAGTTCACTGGAAAAGACTTAAGAGATAAAGTTACAGATGTAAGTAGTCATGTAAGTAACGGCTGTCTTTTTTGGGAGGATCTGAACTGAAAAAGCCCACTAGATTTATTTTTCACATGCTGTCCAAATCTAAAACTCATTTTCAAAATACAGTCTTCATTGGAAACGATAGTTCATTAATTTTTTTTTGTTAGCTATGAATTCTTGTGTTCATAATTTGAATCACTTTTCTAAGCACCAAAAAAAAAAGGAAAAAAAAAAGAAAAGAAAAAGAAAGAAATAGATTGATGCCAGTTTAGCTTCATCTCCAACTGACATGAACACTTTCCATTATATGGAATTGTCTAGCTGAATCGAATCCACTCTCACTCAATGTAAGATAGAAAAACAAACATTAACATTTCTCAAAATTTTTCCTCTTTCAAAACGCAGCTCGTCTCCCCTACTCCGTGCGGGTGCTTTTGGAGTCTGCAGTGCGTAACTGTGACGGCTTCCACGTAAAGCAAGATGACGTGTCTCGTATCTTGGACTGGGAGAAGAACAGGTCGGCGCAGGCAGAGATTCCGTTTAGACCTGCCCGGGTAATCCTGCAGGATTTTACGTAAGTAAATTTGATTCTAAAACCTGTAGGCCTGTATGGATGTCACTCTTGCACCATTGTTCGAATCGTGTAGGGGAAGGGTTGTAATTAAGAGTGGGAAGACTTTATAATCCTAACAGTCTGCTCCCTGCGTGGCATAAGGATCTTTAAAGATTAGCTTCCCTTCTATGCTAGTTCTAATATTCATTTTGTTTGTAATTATCATATCTGTATGCCACTTCCTCCTTGCCAATATCTCTCCCTGTTCTGCATCTTCTTGTGACCAGCTTTGAGAAAAAAAAGTTGCATATTTTGTAGAATTACTATTCGTTAACAAATAGAAACTAGATGTCTTGTACAGAGACAAATTGAAGAAAGCATTTTATAAAGTGGTGTAAAAAAATCTCAAATCAATGTAGAAGTCAGAAGATGACTTGAGATCTTTTCCCTTTGAAAAGTTCATAATCAAGAGCAAATCACATCGGTAACTAGATAATAGATATACATAGGTCTTGATCACCAACTTAAGATTAAAGCATCCCTCATGTTGTGCGTGTTAATGTTGTAATGATAAGCTTTAGAAAATCTTAGAAACTTTGATCTACCTGACACTATCCCCCCCCCCTACTCCAAAAAAAAAAAAAAAGCAACACTTCAAAAGGTTAGATTCTCACAGTTTACTTGTGGAGGATATCTTGAAGTTGGTAATGGTTTGTTGACAAGGTTTTCAATAAGAAATTAGAATGTGGGAAGTGGAAGGGAATAAAATTGCGCGGTTCAAGCGTCCAGGACTAATCTATTCACTTTGTGTTCACTGAACTACAAGTTTCAAACACGATATGTGCCTGAGAGATGAGGCAGGGTGCTATATTGAGGTTCTAGTTATATACTGAGCTTGAATTGATATTTTTGTGTCCAACAGTCTCTAGTAATCAGGATTCATTACGTTATGAGCCCAAAGATACCAATGCTGTGTAGCATCTCAGTAAAGGAATCAAATAAGGAACCTATCGCTATTGGTGCTGTACAGTTCTTCCCTGTTTTCCTCCTTTCTAAGTCCCTACCTTTGTCACAATACCACTATATCACCGCTTTAAAATGCTTTCATTGTTATGAAACTCAAAAATCTTCAGAAACAAAGTTCTTGATGTCTGTATTCAAGTGTTACAATACTGTCGTATGGCTTGTTTTTTAAATATTTTCATGATTCCATCACAATTGTCATTATTATGAAACTTTAAAACCCTTCCAGAACGTACATTCTTGTGCCTATATTTGACTTTCACAGTACTGCTGCATAAGTGGTTTTAAAATAATTTCATGTTTTCATCACTCATGTCATGACTATGAAACTTAAAAACCCATCAGAACCAACTTTTTTGTTTATATTCAAGTGTCACAATACTGTAGTGTTACTGGTTTCAAATATTGTCATGATTCCATCAGGATTGTTTTTATTTGAAATTTTCATAAACCTCTGTCGAATTGCGAAGCGTGTCTGATAATTTTAATCAATTCTCACCAGTGGTGTTCCAACTGTGGTCGACTTTGCCGCCATGAGGGACGCTGTCAAACGCCTCGGCGGAGACCCAGACAAGATCAATCCTATCTGTCCGACCGACCTGGTGATCGACCACTCCGTACAAGTGGATGTTTCACGCAGGTAAGGGATGGAGAGAGAGAGAGAGAGAGTGAAAGAAAGAAAGAGAGGCACGCGTTGACTGATGGAGGAAAAGGGAGGGGAGCATTGACAGATTGAGTGAGAGATGTAGGGATGGACAATCAGATTGACATATAAAGAATATTATCAGATGTGGGTTTTTTCTTTTGGGGGGGGGGGGAGGGGGAATAAGAATCGATCCAAATCTAAAAATAGAAAAACAAACTGTTAGGTGGAGACATGTAAAAGTAAGAAAGGGGTAAAAAAATTCTCCTTAAAGAGAGGGAGAATAAGAGGAATAGTCATGCTGAAGATTTTCATGTGTTTCATGAATTTTCCTCATGACATCCTCTATGTGGACTCTGTCATAGCTTTATTTTATCTCTTGCTTAGAGGAAAACATGCTGCTGCTCTGCCTTTTCTCTAACCCCAAGCTTGCCTGTATGGTATAGTCTTCCCGTCGCTTACAGTAACTAGAGAGATCTAACGGATAAGATGCACACTGAAGCAATTATTTAAAAGATGTTTATCGCATTTTTAAAATTTTCACATAGTTACAATTACAGTCCTTATACAAGTATCTAGCCAGATCTAGTGTTTTCTCTGGTGTAAGGTCAAGGTTGTTTGCCAGTGCGCACCTTGATCGGATTCTGCTCAGTCATCGATTGATTTCTATTTATAGCTTGCTCTACTATCTCTCTAGCTTGTCAAACTGCTTCCTTTGCCTCTGTTGCTTTGTGCTGTCTACTTTTATATAGTTGAGAGAGAGAGAGAGAGAGAGTATGGAGGGATGCAAGGACAGACAATATGTAGTCAAGTACTTAGACAGATATTGATTTGGGAAAGGAGCGAGGATGGGACCCACACAGTAAAATGGTTAAAGGGCAAAACTTCAAACAAAAAGCTGAAGGTTGAGTCACAGTTGAAAACCACTTTAATAAGAAAGAGGAGTGTCATGTGAAGGACAGATAACTTTACTGCAGGTAGTGTTAACTCCACCCACTCGGGTTGTCACCAAATGGTACGGTTTTTTTTTTGCCTGGTTAGATATGGCATGTGAATCCACTCTTTGCTCAAGCTAGGTGGCAGGGTTGAACACCTGTACATTTGAGATTGTCTGGGAATGGGCTTTTCACATGTCGATTAAGCTGCGTTGGCTTCTGCTGTTATCTCATACAATCTACGATTATCTTTTGACAGTGATGTTTTTGAAATGTTTTTATTACCCCACCCTTTTCTGTGTTTGTACACAAGAGGTACAGTCTAGAATAACAGTTGAAGCAGTTATATCAGAAGTATCACGAAATAAAACGGAAAAAAAAAAAATGGTATAGCCACGAATCTGGGAAGTTTTGTGATAAGATAAGGATAATCCGAAGATAGAGACGTTAAAATGTGTTTACTTCCCCACCCTTTTCTGTATTATTTAAACACAAGGGTTACAGTGTAGAATAACAGCTGAGCCAGTTAGATCAGAAGTACTCTTATCACGCAATAAAACAGAACAAATGGTACAGCCACAAATCTGGGAAGTTTTGTGATAAGATAAGGATTCAACCTCTGCTCCTTTATTTTTTTTTTATATTGAAGGAAGAGACGGGTGTCTGGCTAGCACGTTTGCCTACAAATTGGGGCAGTCATGACTATAATATAATTATCCATTTTCGATCCCTTTCAAAGTTTCATCAGTTTTTGTAGTTGTCATATTCTACCCAAATTCGGACAAAAAGTTTCAAAGGAGTCCAAAACTGTAGGCAAAAATAGGAAACTGTAAATAACTTACTTTGAATTGGCCATACAGTTAGACTTGCCCATCAGCGCTTGCTTGAAAGAAAACTTTGCCATTTTGCAATGCTTACGAGAGCTTTTATTCTGCCAAGCATGTTTTAGATAGATATTTTCAATAAAAATGCTAAAAAAATTTTCAGTGAGAGAACAAGTACGATATGAAAAAAAAAAATTCCCTTTGATTGACTTTTGTAAGATAATGGGTTATCTTAAAGAACTTGCAATCTGCAGGGAAACATGAGGTACCTTACAACATACCTTTAACTTATTATGCCCTATACTAATATGCAACAAGTTTGAAAAGAGCCATGAGGCCAGATGTGGGCCAATGTGCTCAAGAGTGGGATTTAAAGTAGTTGGCAAGGTGATATGTGAACCACAAAACCAACTCAGTAAGGTGGTAATAGCCAGTACATGCTAGCTCACATCATTAGAGGGCAAAAAAAAAAAAAAATAAAAAATAAAAACAACAGATAGATATTTTTCTCTCCTCATCTCGGTGATGCTAGAATATGAGAATGTGATACACTTTAAGACTAAGATACTTTGGTTCTGAAATTTGATCGGCCAGTACTCAAGTAGGAAGAATTCCTGAGATCACCCCTCATGGTGGACTGGGCCTGTATAAATATTCCATCAATCACTCAATTATTCTGTTTGAGTTTTCATAAGTTTTCAGTCAATCAATCAATCAATATGTTTGACTTGTTATTAATATTCAATCAGTCAATTTGTTTGGCTTTCATAAATAGTTAATTGATCAATCAATCTGTTTGACTTCTCATTAATATTCAATCAATCAACGAACCAATCTGTTTGACATGTCATTAATATTCAATCAATCAATCAATCAATCTGTTTGACTTGTCACAAATATTCAATCAATCAGTTAATCAATCTGTTTGACTTGACATTAATATTCAATCAATCAACCAACCAACCAACCAATCAATGAATCAACCAATCAACCAATCAATCAATCAATCAATCAATCAACCAACCAATCTATCTGTTTGACTTGTCATAAATATTCAATCAATCAGTCAATCAGTCTCTTTGACTTGTCAGATCCAGTATGATTGCTTCCTGTGTCCATTCTACCCCATTATATATCACTGGATAAATTCTGCTTTTCAGATCTAGATCGATCTAGCTTTGCTTATCTAATTTCTGACTTAGTACTAGGGCCTGTTCTATATGTATTTATCCGTAACAATATGTATTTATTTCCAGTCATACACGTGTTTTGCAGATCTGTTTGACACCTTTTTTTTTTTTCTTGTAGATGTGTTGCGCTTAAATAGTGAACGCAGACTTATTTTTTAAACATTAGTTCATGTACTCTTCTGATCGGTGGACTTGTGGAACAGATTCAACAATACCTGAGCCTTTGTTTTTTTTTTTTTTTTTTTTTTTTATAATATTTTCTTTATTTTTCTTTCTTTATTTATTTATTTTTGTACAGGAGGGATGACAACATAGTAATTATAATTACTTCTCATGCCAGTGGTATCAATATGAGTCTTTGTATATATGTATCTACTATTTGGTCTCTTCCCCCCCCCCGCCATTTGGTATTCTTTCCTTCTTTGCCTTGTTGGATTAAAATTTGTAGTTGTAATCCATTATCCATTCTGTTTCACTGTAGTTAACTAGATCTCCGCTAGATATCCGTTGATAAAGCTAATCTTCCACTGTTTTCCATTCGTATGAGTTTTATGGCTCCGTTAATATAATCTTTATCTTTGCAAGTTCAAGTTATTCTTTCTTTATCATTGTGTTGGTGTCTGAACATCTGAAGTGCTGACTCGGCACATCTTGACATCTTAACGGAATTTTTCTCAAAATGTTGAGAGAGAGAGAGAGAGAGAGAGAGAGAGAGAGAGAGAGAGAGAGAGAGAGAGAGAGAGAGAGAGAGAGAGAGAGAGAGAGAGAGAGAGAGAAAGAGAGAGAGAGAGGGAGGAAGAGAGAGAGAGAAAGAGAGAGAGAGAGAGAGAGAGAGAGAGAGAGAGAGAGAGAGAGAGAGAGAGAGAGAGAGAGAGAGAGAGCGTGTGAGTTTATATTGCTCTCCATCAACACTAAAATCCACAACAAGGGGTTATGGTGACTTTATTGTCAAAAACAGTATCCCAACAAGAACTATAGAAGCTATAACATTAACACCGAGCACAAAAACATCACAATCACCATCATAATTAGATCGTTGTATAACTACAACTTCGGCTTCACCAAAGTTTCAATCTTTCTGGTCTTCTGTCTCACTTTTCAAGTTTCAAGTCAAGTGTAAATATGCACAAACTCACCTAGACTGTAACTAGATCTATGTGCACATTCTTTTACAAAAGATTGCGCCACTGAACAAACAAAAAACCCTCCACTTTTCCTTAGAAACGGCATGCGCACTGAGACGGCTTCCACCGGGTTTTCCCGCTGCACATTTACGAGATTTCGCTCCTGCCGACACTCGCCTTGTGCGCAGTTTTCAATGACGTATTTGCACACACACATAAAAAAGAAAGAACGTCAGTTATCATTTCTCTTAGAAACTCTTTGTGAAACATTTTAAGCTAGGAGAAGAGTCAGTAAAACAAAGCGTTAAATAAACAACAGGTCTCTTTCTCTCTGAAGTCACACGGACCTGCTATTTGTGCCGCTTTGGTTGAAGTTTACCTTGCGGGTTTGAAGTGACATATTTTATTTTATTTCATTTTATTTTTGCCTATGGGGAAAAAAATGGCCGAAAAGGTCGGTTGGATACAAGGCCTACGAAGTCAGGGGCCAAGTCATCCAAATAAATAAATCTTTGTAGATGAAGGGTTATAGCGAACTATTTTATTTAACTTTTTAATTCTTTTATGTCGTAGTTAGAACAGAAGAATACTCAGAAAGCGGTATTTTAGTTAGGTCCATGAGGCCATGACACAGCAATATATTAAACTGACGGAAGGTCTGTGACCATGACAGACCCTCTGAGGACAGGTGGCAGACTAAAGTATTGGAAGCTCATGGCCGCCCATGTCTGGAAGTGACCTGGCTTTTGATGATTATGATGATGATGATAATGTTACTGAGGATGATGTTGATAATTGTGATGTTTATGGTGATGATGATAATGAAGATGATGATGATGATGATAATGATGAGGATGATGGTGATAATTATCTTAATGATGAGGATGAAGATGATGATAATAATGATGATGATGATGATGAAGATGAAAATGATGATGATGATGATCATGATCATGATGATGACGATGATAAAAATGATGATGGTGATGATTATGAGGATGAAAATGATGATGATGATGATGATGTTGGTAATCATGATGATGGTGGTGATGATGATAATGATAAAGATGATGATCGTCATGATGATGATGATGATGATCCCGGTGATGATGATGATAATAAATTGGCACTTAAAGCAAACTTTAGTTCACCCAACGCGACACCGAATGTTTGAATTGGTTAAAAGCGTTAAAAGAATTTGAGGCAGTCTCTCTCTCTCTCTCTCTCTGTCTCTCTGTCTCTCTGTCTTTCTCTCTCTCTGTCTCTCTCTTTTTCTCTCTCTCTTTCTCTCTCTCTGTCTCTCTCTCTTTCACTCTGTCTCTCTGTCTCTTTCTCTCTTTCTCTCTCTCTATGTCTCTCTGTCTCTCTGTCTCTCTTTCTCTCTCTGTCTCTCTGTCTCTCTCTCTGTCTCTTTTTATCTCTCTCTGTCTATCTCTTTTTCTCTCTCTCTGTCTCTCTCTCTCTTTCTCTCTCTCTGTCTCTTTCTCTCTCTGTCTCTCTCTCTTTCTCTCTGTATCTCTGTCTCTCTCTCTCTCTTTCTCTCTGTCTCTCTGTCTCTCTTTCTCTCTCTCTCTGTCTCTCTGCCTCTCTTTCTCTCTCTGTCTCTCTGTCTCTCTCTCTCTTTCTCTCTCTCTGTCTCTTTTTATCTCTCTCTGTCTATCTCTGTCTCCATCTCTGTCTCTTTCTATCTCTCCCTGCCTATCTGTATCTTTCTCCGTCTCTCTTGCTCTCTCTGTCTCTATGTCTCTCTCTCTGTCTATCTGTCTCTCTGTCTGTCTCTGTTTCTCTCTCTATCTCTCTCTGTCTATCTCGGTCTCTCTCTCTGTCTGTCTCTGTATCTCTCTCTCTCTCTCTTTCTCTTCCTGTCTCTATCTCTATCTCTCTGTCTCTTTCTGTCTGTCAGTCTGTCTCCCTTTATCTGTCTTTCTGTGTGTCTGTGTGTGTCTCTCTCTGTCTCTGTCTCTCTCTCTCCCTCCCTCTCTCTCTCTCTCTCTCTCTCTCTCTCTCTCTCTCTCTCTCCCTCTCTCTCTCTTTTCTTCCTGCCTTGCGTGACCAATGTCCAGCAATTGGACACGATTGTTATATCACAGTTTCCACTTGGCACAATTAACTGTCCGAGTCAAGTAAGTCCAAATTCGAATCATTCTTGCCAAGTACTGGTCACCTCTTGCCTTAGCCTCGCCCTTCTTCCCTACCAGATGTCACTCTGATTTTTCCATTTTTAACAGAGAGAGAGAGAGAGAGAGAGAGAGAGAGAGAGAGAGAGAGAGAGAGAGAGAGAGAGAGAGAGAGAGACACACACACACAGAGAGAGACACACACAGAAAGAGAGAAAGACAAAGAGAGAGATATGTCTCTATGTATATACACACTCTCTCTCTCTCACACACACACACACATATATATATATATATATATATGCAATGACTCAATCGTTAACAGTGAAATCAACTACCACTCGAGGACTGTCGACAGTGTGTACAGTCAACAGGTGTGCTAATCTTAACTGTTGGAATCCACTCCCCACACGTTCCCACCCAAACAGCACATTATCGTAACTGCTGCTTTAAGTCTAACCTAGGGGTGAAACAAACTTTTTTGCAAAGAGGGCCAGATTTGGTGACATGAAATGTGTTGGGGGGCCGACCATTCAGCCTGACATTCTTTGAAATATGAACATTTAATTATTATCGAGTTTAAGACAGAAGCTGCGGGCCAGTGTAAATTTTGAACACGGGCCACATTTGGCCCGAGGGCCGGACTTTGGACATGTCTGGTCTAACCGTAATTCAAGAATATTTTTTTTTTTAATCTCTCACGACCCAGGAACCTTGGTCGTACCAGCACCCACCGCGAAACTTAGGAGACAGAGAATTTATAATAGACCTTGGCCAAGCCGGGAAGCTTAGGAGACGGAGAATTCATAATAGACTTTAGCTAAGCTGGCACACTTAGGAGACGGAGAATTTATAACATACCTTAGCCAAGCTGAGAAATATAGGAGACGGAGAATTTATACTAGACCTTAGCCAAGCCGCGAAACTTAGGAGACGGAGAATATATAATAGACCTTAGCCAAGCCGAGAAACTTAGGAGACGGAGATTTTATAGTAGACATTAGCCAAGGACTAGCGGGTTCATCAGGCGATTCGATTTTCAACAATACTCGAATTGATAGTCGAGTCTTGTCTGTAGTCAAGTACTTGACCCGGTTCTTGGCATAACTGTTTGATCGTATAGTGCGTAGATCAGTACTCGGATATCTGTGTCGAGATACGTGTACTTGTGTTACAGATAGATAATGGATTGAACTATCTGTATGGTTACTAGTAGAATACCTTTTGCTTTCATTTTCACCCTCTGTCTCTTCCCTCTATCTTTTCTCTCTCTCATCTCTCATCTGTCTCCCCCCACCTTTCTCATTTTCACCCTCTGTCTCTTCTCTTCTCCCCCTCCACCCCCCCCCCTCCTCTCTCTCTCTCTCTCTCTCTCTCTCTCTCTCTCTCTCTCTCTCTCTCTCGTCTGTCTCCCCCCCTGCCTTTCTCATTTTCACCCTCTGTCTCTTCTCTTCTCCCCCTCCACCCCCCTCCTCTCTCTCTATCTCTCATCTGTCTCCCCCTACCTTTCTCATTTTCACCCTCTGTCTCTTCTCTTCTCCCCCCCCCCCTCTCTCTCTCTCTCTCTCTCTCTCTCCTTACCTCTCTTTTTTCTTTTTTTCTTCCGTGACCAATATCCAGCAATTGCCCTGAACACAAGAAATATATCATTTAGTGTCCACTTGGCATAACTCTGTGTAATATGAGGTGAGGTATGTTACTTCTGTAGCCAGTACCATCTATCTAGTAGGCCTAGTACCCGTATTACGCAACCTTTATGTAAGTGGGCCTGATGTGGTGCGAACAGTTGAAACTTGCATGCTTAGTCCACGTAGTACGCACTATATTTTCAATTGCCTCTCCTGCCATTTTATTATCGGATTGAATGTAATTCTTCCGATAGATGGCACTGGTTGTAGCCGACATGCTCAACCCCCACAGGTGGTGGTAGTAGTCGTAGTAGTAGTAGTAGTAGTAGTAGTAGTAGTAGTAGTAGTAGTAGTAGTAGTAGTAGTAGTAGTAGTAGTAGTAGTAGTAGTAGTAGTAGTCGTAGTCGTAGTAGTAGTAGTAGTAGTAGTAGTCGTAGTCGTAGTAGTAGTCGTAGTAGTAGTAGTAGTAGTAGTAGTAGTAGTAGCAGTAGTCCTAGTAGGAGCAGTAGTCCTAGTGGGAGCAGTAGTCCTAGTGGGAGCAGTAGTAGTAGTGGGAGCAGTAGTCCTAGTGGGAGCAGTAGTAGTAGTGGGAGCAGTAGTAGTAGTGGGAGCAGTAGTAGTAGTAGTAGGAGTAGTAGTAGTAGTGGCGGCAGTAGTAGTAGTAGGAGCAGTAGTAGTAGTAGTAGTAGTAGTAGTAGCAGCAGCAGCAGCAGCAGCAGCAGCAGTAGAAGTAGTAGTTGTAGTAGTAGTAGTAGTAGTAGTAGTAGTAGTAGCAGCATCAGCAGCAGCAATAGTAGTAGTAGTAATTGAGCAGTTGCTGTAGTGCCACAAGTAAAAGCAGTACCTGTGGCAACAGCAGTGGCAACAGCAGTAGCAACAATAATGTTACTGAACTAGATGGTAACAATTACAATGTGGTGCAACGTACAGCTGCAGTGTAATAGAATAGAAAAATATTTGTCCAATTGAAACTTAATCATAAATCATCGCAAAAGATTACGCAATTTGAATATAGAGATAATATAGAGATACCATGGATGACTGGCAAAATTCGTGGGCAACAATGAGCATTTCTGTAACGTTACTGCTTTATCTCGAGTGAATGCAGGTAGATTGTTCCAAAATAGAGGCATGCGTACCTGTCACAAGCATATGCGTAGGCTTTTTGATAATTTACTCGCCCTGTTCTCTAAAAGGTCAACAGAGATGACCTTTTAAAGGACCTCGATATGAGCATGGCCTCGACTACCATAGCCAGGTAGAATGGCGGCTGTCAATTTTAAGTTAGATCTTCCTTCGCTCAAAGAATTGTAGTGGACAGAGAATGGTTGCCAACCGAGGGGACCTTTTAAAAGACATGTAGTTAGCATGGCCGCGAATAGCGAGCAGGAATAGCTGGAGTCAACTGTAAGTTAGATCTGAAAATATTCCGTCGCTCAAACCGAGAGGACGTTTTAAAGAACCTCATGAATGGCACGGCCTTGAATAACAAGTAGGAATAGCTGGGGTCAATTGTAAGTTAGATCTGAAATTGTTCCTTCGCTCAAACCGAGAGGACGTTTTAAAGAACCTCATAGATGGCACGGCATGGAATAGCGAGTAGGAATAGCTGGGGTCAACTATAAGTTAGATCTAAATTGTTCCTTCGCTCAAACCGAGAGGACGTTTTAAAGAACCTCATAGATGGCACGGCCTTGAATAACAAGTAGGAATAGCTGGGGTCAACTGTAAGTTAGATCTGAAATTATTCCTTCGCTCAAACCGAGAGGACGTTTTAAAGAACCTCATAGATGGCACGGCATGGAATAGCGAGTAGGAATATCTGGGGTCAACTGTAAGTTAGATCTAAATTGTTCCTTCGCTCAAACCGAGAGGACGTTTTAAAGAACCTCATGAATGGCACGGCATGGAATAGCGAGTAGGAATAGCTGGGATCAACTATAAGTTAGATCTAAAATTATTTCTTCGCGGTCAGTTATGAAGTTAGATCCCAAAATATTCCTTCGTGCAAAGAATGCTGGGCAATTTTGATTGTAGTGAACACAGATTGGCTGTAGCCTAGTTCTAGCCTCAAGTATCTGCTGATGTAGCCTCGAATTCCAGAGGATTCAGCGCATGGTAGATTAGCTCAGGAGTTAGTGTTGCTATGGGCCTTCCTCGACATTTATCACCTTTAGGATACCGTACACATGATGAAGAGAAGTGTTGGGGTGGTAGGGTCGCAAACCTAATGAAAGAGAGGTAAAGGATAGGAGAGGGGTATCTGTGAAGATGGTTTTTAGTTCAAACTGCATGGCTTGAATGAATGCGACTCACTGTAGTGGTCAAGCTTGGTCACACAGTGGCCACAGAACACACGCATAGTTACAGTTCATCAGGTGCACCATCTACTGATGCTGGCATCAAGAATCGTAGAACCGCAGCTTCGTTACGGTCAATGCAATGTATGGCGTCACTTTGAAGGACATCGTTGTGGTCACAGCTTCAAGCCATTTAAAAGTCATGTCCGAGACGAGACCAACGCAGACAGAAACATTTCGGACGGCCCAAATTGTAGCGGAAGAATTTTTAAAGCTTAGCCTTGAGGAGAATCGAGATAAGACGCGAAACTCTTGACTTTTCTAGTGCAGCCAGCCGCCCTTTGACCTCTGGGATTGGGGCAAAACTAGGTTATCGCAAGCGACCGTGTGATAGTTTTGAGTAATCTTAATGTCACGGTTAGGTCGGTATTCGGTTTTGCGGAGTGCGATTCCTGATTTTGAGATTCGGATTAATGAGTCCTGGTAGATATGAATATAATTATAATTAGGGATCAACAGATCGGTTAGGAGTAATGGAGAATTTTATGACAAAGAAATGTGATGATACAGAGGACTCGATAACACAGGGAAAGGAAAGGATGATGAAAGAGATGTAAAAGGAGTTTAAAATAAAAAAAAAAATGTTGCACAATGGACAAACAAGGGACTTGCTCAAATAGAAAAGAAGAAAAAAAAAAGGCGGAGGGGTAGAGGGGGCAGAGATACATTGAGAAAAAAGGAGGGCGAGAGAGAGAGAGAGAGAGAGAGAGAGAGAGAGAGAGAGAGAGAGAGAGAGAGAGAGAGAGAGAGAAAGAGAGAGAGAGATAGATAGAGATAGATAAATAGATAGATAGATAAATAGATAGATAGATAGATAGATAGAGAGAGAGAGAGAGAGAGAGAGAGAGAGAGAGAGAGAGAGAGAGTATATTTACTTGTTTAGATAGCTCCAGAACCCCTTTAAACCTATCGCCATCTTGCTAGTAAAAACTATGATGACTAACGAATATGTACGTAAACACTAGAATTTTGTGTCGTGAATTCCATACTCAGAAGGCAGTGAAACAGTGAAAGGACTGATACCTAATTCAGTATCCACGATTATATGAATTATTGCACAGGTTGTAATCGACCAAAAGTAAACGGAGTTGATGGCTCCGCGCATGCTCACAGCCTACTCAGATTTTTTTTGGACGCCACATAGATCAATCGGTCGAACTGGAGTCTGTAAAAATCTGAAAGATATCAGGGTCAAGCCACTTTCTAGGCTCGTCGCAGCTTGCTGATTTGTTGTATCCCGACTCCTGGGGTTACAGCAACAAGGAAGTTGTTTACGATGAACATCCATTTCATTAAGGGGGGAATAGGAGCAGGTAGGTTCCTAAAATTTACAATGTTTCGAATAGAAAAAAAAATATCGGTTGAAGTCGATTTAATTGCCCCTATAGTTATATAGACATTCCAACAAACAAAGCCATAGAGACATTCTTTGTGCCTAGAGGTGACAAATTTCGAGGAAGCCCCATAACAACACTGCCAGCAGTCATCAACAAAGACTTCGTTTCGCATACCAGCGCTAAAAATAATTCAAAACCAAAAACGACCTCGACCATCTGAGGTTATAGCAGCAGAAGACAGAACACAGATAGAGGAGACTCAGCGAACATCTGAGGTCATAGCAGCAGAAGACAGAACACAGATAGAGGAGACTATCAGCGAACATCTGAGGTCATAGCAGCAGAAGACAGAACACAATGGTGGAGACTCAGCGAACATCCGAGAGGCAGCCGAGGCGTCCAAGTTGGAGCACTAGGATGTGAACGGTGGTATAAATAGATAGAGATATCACCAGTAGCTTTTAGTCCCAGTTCTATGGTTCCAAATTTCAGGGTTTGAGCTTCACACCCACCCGGTTTCTCCACCAGCAGGAATCGAGTCTCAATGATACAAGACATCATGATTATTCTCTACAGAATGTTCATTCAAATCCCATCTTGAGTCGATTCGATCCTGTCTGTTCGGGTATGATGCAACTCTGGAATCGGAAACCCCGGAATCGAGTAAATCGAAACAAAAAATAAATATCGTGTGTGGGTGATCAAAGGTAATTGTGGAAGACTGTAGCGCTATGGTTGGGCATGGCGTGGATTGCCTTATCTTTAGGGTTCAGAGGTCGTGACCTCGAGACCGGAGTTCAGGCCGTTACATACCTCTTCACAAGGCTCCCTCTGTAGTCGAGTGTTTTTAACATTTTTTTTTTCAAATATTAACCTGAAAAAAGGCGTATCGTGATAAGATTCGGTGTTGACCGGATTGGGGAAAAACCCGGTTTCGGATTCACCGATTTCGATTCTTTAGGTATAATGCTCGGAACCCGTGGCTATCAAAGAGAAGATGAAGGAGTAATAGCGAAGTTTTTGTTTTTCGTTTCCTTTTGACTGTTTTTTTTTTTTTTTTCGTTGTAGTCGTACTTTTCTTTCTCACGTTTTTTTGTAAAGCAGTTTTACAATGAGGCCATTCCGTAGGTTTTGAAAATTTTATCAAGGGGCTTAAAAAACTCGGCACACAAGTTTATAACTACCGGTACGAGACGAAAAAACAAACAAACAGAACAATTATAAAGTTGTGGTGCGTTGTATCTTTCTAGCCCCGGTATTATACTCTTTACAGACCAACACGCGTCCTTTTGGATCCTTTGTAATTACCAAATTGTCCTCCAAGTCTAAATGTGGTGTTTTTGACCATCTATTTGAAAGTTTCCTCAAGATTTTTTTTTCGTGGAGCATGCGTAGATTTAGATGCTATGCCTAAATCTGAATCTTGAGCCCGCCTTAAATTCTTGTACATTTTCCTGAAGATTAAAATCAGTCCTATACCGTTATATAAATCTTTAAACGTTATTGAGGTTTGTTGTTGAGCTGGACCGCTGGGCTGTTGAAGTGAAATCTAGGCAAGTGTGCTATCTCCTCGCATTCTTGCCATAATGCCAACCGTCACACTGCGGTCTCCAGCCATCTAGTAACCCAAGCCTTCTGCAAGAGAAAGCTAAAAGCTTATGATGTCCCATAACATTATTCGGTTCGAGTTCAAGTATTCGGGTCAATTACTCGGTATCGTGATTTCCCGTACCGCTGCGATATGCGGATCGGTAATTCACCTCGTATACTTATCCGGTTCGATTTCGGGTGTGCAGATCAATCACTAGGTTTTGTGATGGCTGTACCGTCGCAACGGGCAGGTGTCAAATCACCTGTTTTGTATTCTTATCCAATGACATGACTAGTTTCGGGTTCAGGTATACGACTGAATTACTCGGTATCGTATGTACCCGGTGCGATGGGCGGGAACCGGTGAACCTGTTATAGTCATAGCTAACCAAAGGGCTTGAACGTGCCCTACTTTTTCGCCCCCAATAAGTTTCTAGAGGAATCTTGTAACAAAGAGTATCTACCTACCACTCGGCTGTTTTGGACCACAGTGCTTCGCCGGGATCCTTCGAGACTTTTAGAAATGAGGTCAGACGCGACTGCTCTTGATGCATACGAAGATGCGAAAGGGCAGCCCCTCCGGAGCGAAACCGATGAGCCAAACCCTAGGCCAGGAGATGCGTTCGCACAAGACGATCACTATCTCCGAAAGGCCCCGGGCCCTTGTCGACTAGCACCGAGGGTACCCCTCGCGTCAACGCAAACTGCAAGGGTTTTCTTTAAGAGGACAAACGAATAATGCACCAGGGCATTATTAGACGCGCAAAGGGCAGTTCAACTAGCCCGGACGTCAGATCGCATAGAGAAAGCGGCCGGCTTCTCTCCCGAGAAGGGAAGGAGAGAAGCGGGTTTCTCGGAAGTGGGATTCTACCTCTGATGCATACGTTTTTTTTTTCCATCTCTGACCTCGGTGTGTGACGTCACGTCGGAAGGCTCTTGCAACGGGTCGGTAGGAAAGAAAGGCGAGCCGGTATAGTAAAGTTTCGAATGATACGAGCGGTGTATACGTTGGCCAATCTCTCTCTCTCTCTCTCTCTCTCTCTCTCTCTCTCTCTCTCTCTCTCTCTCTCTCTCTGCCCGGGCAGGTTGGTTCAGGTATTTTCACAGAGATGCGCAAACTCGTCTTCATGCGTCGCTCAAGCCACGTCTCCTATACGGCCTTCACAGTGACATCAGAAAGCGGCGTGCTTGTGACCAACCGATAAGCCGACTGAACTGATGAGAACTTGATAGCGGCCATCATGGCTAGCGGAGACGGCAATGGGTGGTTTTGGATTTCCTCGTGAAATATATGTATATATATATATCCATACCGTATATAGCTCTATATGTATGTAAAAAAGAGTTATCAAATGACATAGGGACTATATATATATATATATATATATATATATATATATAACTCTTTTTTACATACATATAGAGCTATATACGGTATGGGAGATGGTCAGATGGGGTACAAAAATCGATAGCGGTCAGAATGTGATATCATTGGTGCGAGAAATGCGATATTGCTTTATTACATATGGAAGAAGGGAGAGGTGGAGGGAGGAGGGAGGGAGGGAGAGAGAGAGAGAGAGGGGGGGGGAGGGAGAGAGAAAGAGAGATGGGGAGATGGAGAGCGAGAGAGAGAGAGAGAGATATATTATATACACAGAGAGAGAGAGAGAGAGAGAGAGAGAGAGAGAGAGAGAGAGAGAGAGAGAGACAGACAGAAAGAGAGACAGAGACAGAGACAGAGATATAGAGATGGAGAGAGAAAGTGAGTGAGAAAGAGTCAGACAGACTGACAGTTAGAGACATAGAGATGGAGGGAGAAAGAGAGAGAGAGAGAGAGAGAGAGAGAGAGAGAGAGAGAGAGAGAGAGAGAGAGAGAGAGAGAGAGAGAGAGAGAGACAGAAAGAGAGACAGAGACAGAGACAGAGATATAGAGATGGAGAGAGAAAGTGAGTGAGAAAGTCAGACAGACTGACAGTTAGAGACATAGAGATGGAGGGAGAAAGAGAGAGAGAGAGAGAGAGAGAGAGAGAGAGAGAGAGAGAGAGAGAGAGAGAGAGAGAGAGAGAGAGAGAGAGAGAGAGAGAGAGAGAGAGAGAGAGACCCACACACACACACACACACACACGCCAGGATGCAAGAGCTGACCCGGGCGAAAGGAAAAACTTAACATTTTTAGACCGAGCTTCTTAATGTGAGTAATAAATATGAGTCCAGTAATAGAGTTATCGTAACTGTGTGTTGGAGGAATGTCCTTGGAAGGGTGATGAGGTGGTGGGGAGGGGGAGAGGGAGTAGGAGAGATACTTGGGTGAGGGGAAGGACGTAAATGTGAATAATAAATACTGTAATATAAGTCAAGTGATAGACTGTTGTTTCTAACTGTGGGAGGGCGGAATGAGGGGTAAGTTAATGGACGGGTTTTATTGCTATAATATTATACACGTGTACAGCTGTTAGTGGTGACACGTTGGTTTAGTGGTGGGGGGCAGGGGTGGGAAGAGAGGGAGTGTGTGGGAGAGGGAGGGAGGGAGGGAGGGAGAGAGAGAGAGAGAGAGAGAGAGAGAGAGAGAGAGAGAGAGAGAGAGAGAGAGAGAGAGAGAGAGAGGAACAGAGAGAGAGATAGGTAAGTAGACAGATCGAGAGTGAGAGAGAGAGAGAGAGAGAGAGAGAGAGAGAGAGAGTGTGAATGGGAGAGAGTAGATGGAGATAAGAGAGAGATAAACAGAAATAGAGAGATAGGTAGATAGATAGATCGAGAGAGAGTGAGAGTGAGTGGAAGAGAGTAGAGGGAGATGAGAGAGAGAGAGAGAGAGAGAGAGAGAGAGAGAGAGAGAAACAGAATCACAGAGATAGATAGATAGATAGATAGATAGATAGATCGAGAGAGATAGAGAAAGCGAGAGAGAGCGAGAGAGAGAGAGAGAGAGAGAGAGAGCGAGAGAGAGAGAGAGAGAGAGAGAGAGAGAGAGAGAGAGAGAGAGAGAGAGAGAGAGAAAACGAGAGAGAGAGAGCGAGAGAGAAAACGAGAGAGAGAGCGAGAGAGAGAGAGAGAGAGAGAGAGAGAGAGAGAGAGAGAGAGAGAGAGAGAGAGAGAGAGAGAAACAGAATCACAGAGATAGGTAGATAGATAGATAGATAGATAGATAGATCGAGAGAGAGAGAGAGAGAGAGAGAGAGAGAGAGAGAAAACGAGAGAGAGAGAGCGAGAGAGAGAGAGAGCGAGAGAGAGAGAGAGAGTAAATAAGATCAACGTGTTAACAATAACAGAGCGTACGCGGATAACCTGAAATCTACCATCACAATTTGCCACTAGGCGTGTCTGATCAGCTGAATTGGCGAAAGCCTTTAACAGAGCTGTGATGGGCGCAGCAATTGCCACACAGATGTTACAAACACTTAACATGTGAAGAGTCCCTACACTTTAGGTAAAAAAAATTAAGGATTTTGGGGATTTTTTGCCTTTGCTAGCTGCAA
>JAWDGP010000628.1:125000-155000 GCA_033675545.1 Elysia crispata
CTTCCAATCCTCTTCGTCGTCCTCACCTGCACGGTCTACCTCCATCGTCGCGGCGTTGCAAGCGTCCTCTCGACCTTGTGCGTCACCCCCAGCTGCGGGCCCGCCGGCGTGCGCCATGTGTCCCCATTCGGACTTCCGAGTTCAGAATAAGCAGTGCCCCTTTCATGCTCAGCTCTCGACACGGTGTGTTGACGTCTTTCTGTGTTTGCATAATTATGTGTGGTTTGCATAGAAAAAAATGCACTGCCTTGCTCATAATTCCATGCGTGCTCCATATAAGTTTGATTTTAAAAGCTTAGTAAATATAGTATTCTTAATTTTAGAATTATATGTTGTAAAATGCGGTTTATGCTTCTTTCAAAATCTATAGCTCTCTTAAATTTTAAAACATTACCGGAAAACCAAAATAGAAAGCACGCAAAGATCCTGCGATTTACGCTCTAATTAGTTGAAATTAGGTTTGTGAGCTTTGTAACAAAACCTTACATTATAATCTCTACCTTGGTTGAAGGCTCTCTTACAAAACTGGAAATTGAGCTTGTGCATGGTCTTTGTAACACTATCACAGAGTTGAAGACTCTAACCAAACCTTACTTATAGTCTTTACCACAGGCTTGAAGACCCTAACAAAACCTTACGTATGGTCTCTACCACAGGCTTGAAGACCCTAACAAAACCTTATGTATGGTCTCTACCACAGGCTTGAAGACCCTAACAAAACCTTACGTATGGTCTCTACCACTGAGTTGAAGACTCTAAACAAAACCTTACTTATGGTCTCTACCACAGAGTTGAAGACCCTAACAAAACTTTACTTATGGTCTCTACCACAGTATTGAAGACCCTAACAAAAGCGTATTAATGGTCTCTACCACAGTATTGAAGACCCTAACAAAACCTTACTTATGGTCTCTACCACAATATTGAAGACCCTAACAAAACCTTACTTATGGTCTCTAACAGGCTTGCAATTTACAAGAAATGGAGGCTGCAACTGTATCGACTTTTTTTTACCAGGCGCTTGAGGGGTGGTGATTTTTGTGGTTTTTTTTTGTTTTTTTTTTTATCTGTCTGTCTTGTTTGCTATGATGAAATTTTCTCATGCTCGAAATAAATAGAGATCTAAACAAATAAAGGATTTTACTTGATTTTATTCCTAAATTACCATGAAGCCACTTACCTGGTTTTAGCCAGGTAGATCAGGTTTTTCTTTTTTCAGTGAAAAGTTGTTTGATTGTGCGGTACCCATGCTTTACTGATTTCTTTGAAAAGAACTCAGCAGAAAATCATTTTAAGTGTATCCACTTTTGAAGGGATTACCTGTTCTTTGGTCCATCCCTCTATCCGTCGCATGCATTTTCTTGCTTCATTTTTCTTCACAATCCAAGCGGTACCTATGCACGTGTTTCAAAGCACATAGAGAATTTGTATTTGCTTTTGAAATGGAAGAATTGAGTCTGTGTACTATACTTTTCCAGTTTTATTTATATCAGCAAAATACGGGCCTATGTTGAGAGATGATGTTGGCTTTGGAGTTGTGAAAGGCTGTGTATTTCTGTCACTCTGTCACTGGTTGATTCAGTGTCACAATTTTTGTCTTTTTTTTTCCTCTTATCTTTAAATTTGTATGTCTAATTTTTTTTTTTTTTTGCGAATAGTGATAATACGCGTACTTTTTGTTGATGGAATGTTTTTTATCTTCTCATGTCGATTTTCTTTCTTTCTTTTTTTTTCTTTTTTTTTTTTTTTATACCCCTCATACAATTGCAACTCTTTAGTCTTACCTTAAAGGTTGTGGGACAGCTTAATAGCTGTACTGTACGTCTATTTATGTCTAATTGGTTTGGTGCTGGGATGTTTTTAATGGTTTGTGGTTACCTAACACTCTGTTTCGAGCGGTTGTATGCAACCACTCAGTGAATTTGAAAAGGAAACCAAAAAAAAAAAATCTTCTGTTACCTTTCGAATTGTTTTGTCTCAAACACCGTTATCTTGAAATAATACACATGTCCTTGCAAAATTTATTTGAATTTGTGATGTTTTCAGAAGAATGAAATATGGCAAATTTGGTGTTGTCACTATACTGAGAACAAACTTCTCTTTTCATTGAAGAACCTTTTTTATTTCATCTTTTCTCGTGTTCCCCTTCTCCCTCCCTTTTCTTCTTTCTCCTATTATTATTATTTTTTTTTTGTTCTTGTCTTTTTCTTCAAACTTTCCTAATTAATAAATTTAATTTTTTTTTTTTTACTATAGTTATAGCATCGGTTGCAGAGATGTCGTTTCCCTCACCCGCCCAAATTTATATCAATTTCTCATTTTTTTTTCATGAATTCGTGTTACCCTTCTCCCTCCTTTCTCCTATTATTATTATTATTATTATTATTATTATTATTATTATTATTATTATTATTTTTTTTTATTTTTTTTTGTTCTTGTCTTTTTCTTCAAACTTTCCTAATTAACAAAATTCTTTTAATTTTTTTTTACAATAGTTATTGCATCGGCTGCAGAGATGTCGTTTCCCTCACCCCTCCAAATTTATATAAATTTCTCAGTTTTTTTTCTTTCATAAATTCTATTTTAGTAGTTTCAGGCTTTATTCTAGTGACTGATAAGAGTACAAATCTACACCTAAAATGAATAAATAAATATATAATAAAAAAAAATAACGTTTTATTCTCAAACTGTCCAAACTTGATCCCGCGTAGCTGATCCTCATTTTACCAAAGCACTAATTACACATGTTGGCGATACCTTACAATGTGAACAGAATCAAGATTGAATGTAGATCTAGACACCAATGTTTTTCACACATTTTATCAGCAATGAATTTATCACTATTTTTATTGGTAAATATAGTTAAAAATGAACCTATTTTGAAGGTTGAATCCAAATCGCTTTTTTTATGGGCAACAAATGCAATTTTTTTTTGCAGGCAAAAGCGCATTAAAATAAGTAAAAATCATAGCAATTTTTTTTCTCTTAATGTAATCCTGCTCCTTCCCTTCTATGCCCTCTTTACTGCCGTGAGAGCTTGAGCTGCCTTTCTGAATGTCTGTGTGGGTGCCTGTTTCTCTATGTATGTCTGTATGTATGTATGTATGTATGTATGTATGTATGTATGTATGTATGTATGTATGTATGTACGTACGTGTATGTATGTATGTTTGTATGGATGTATGTATGTATGTATGTATGTATGTATGTATGTCTGTATGTATGTCTGTATGTATGTATGTATGTCTGTATGTATGTGTGTATGTATGTATGTATGTATGTATGTGTGTATGTATGTATGTATGTATGTATGTATGTATGTATGTCTGTATGTATGTATGTGTGTATGTCTGTATGTATGTATGTGTGTATGTATGTATGTATGTATGTATGTGTGTATGTCTGTATGTATATATGTGTGTATGTCTGTATGAATGTATGTGTGTATGTCTGTATGTATGTATGTGTGTGTGTGTGTATGTATGTATGTATGTATGTATGTATGTATGTATGTATGTATGTATGTATGTACGTACGTGTATGTATGTATGTTTGTATGGATGTATCTGTCAGACTGTCTGTCTATCTATCTATCTATCTATCTATCTATCTGTCTGTCGATGTCTGTCTGTCTGCCTGTCTGTCTGTCTGTCTGTCTGTCTGTCTATCTATCTATCTATTTATCTATCTATCTATCTATCTGTCTGTCTGTCTGTCTGTCTGTCTGTCTATCTATCTATCTATCTATCTATCTGTCTATCTATCTATCTATCTATCTACCTATCTACCTACCTACCTACCTACCTACCTACCTATCCATCCATCTTCAGATACTAACAACATGCCCCTCTCACCCACCCCTTAACTTAATGTACCACTTTTTGAAGTGTGTCTGACAAAAGTGAGATAATCACACATGATTTTGTGGGCGATTGGTTTCTTAAGTTTTTATGATTTTTCCCTCCTCTTAATACTATGTTATTAGTTCTAAAATAATTGACATCCTTTTAGTCGCTCATAGAGAATGATAATGGTCTTTTTTTTTATTTTTTTATTTTTGGCTTGCTTAGATTGACTTTTTTGTCTTCTTTCTTTATTTCCAGCGCTGACGCACTCGAACAGAACCAAGAGCTGGAGTTCTCTCGGAACAAGGAGAGGTTTCTCTTCTGCAAAGTGGGTCGCTACGCTCGATCACGGATTAGCTTGTCTCTTAAGTTCATGCAAACCCTTTAAATGTCTGGTCTTTGAAGTTTCAGTAATTTGTCTTTTTGAGAAGCTATATTTGATAGTCTTTTGTAGAAGCTGTGTTTGATATAAAAGTCTTAATAAGAATAGTTAATTCATTTTTTTGTAAAATCCAAATCTGTTTACAAATTTTTTAAGAACATTCATTATCATGTAGATTTAAATAACTTCGAGGTTAAGACTTCCCGCAAGGCAGTGCACTTTTATGCACTTCAAAAATTCATGGCTTTCTGATAAGCGTTTAATAGGATCTAAAAACAATTTGGGAAAGAATAAGTCGATTTCCTTGATTGACCATGAAAGCTATGTGATTTATAATGACATTATGGACTAGAAAAGCAAGAAAGCTGAAATGAAGTTTTTATGGAAATGAAGTTTGACACTTACGACATTAGATATAGCAAAATTGAGGTAAAAGAGTCTTTCTAGTCTTGAATGTAGACTATAAAACTATGACAAAGACGAGATGCAAGTAAGGCAATGGGGCAAAAAATATCTGGCGTAGAAAGAAAATCTTTTTTTTTTTTTAATTTATCAGCCTTCCCTTAACTGTTTGTCTTTTTGAAATCCAGATTATTTTAAAGAAGTTGCCGTTGGATAGGCAGAAGATAAAATGAAACAAACTGATATTGACTCTTCAGATATAATCTTTTAAAGTTCAATTTTATCCAATGTATATAAACTGTAAGTAAAAAATATTTGTGAATCACTGCCCAAAAGCACTTAAGGTATATGATGTCTTTATGAACAAACTCTTTGAGGGTATAATTTTGCTACTGCGCTTCATATTTCATGTGCCTGGTTGATTTTTTTCTCTGCAGTGGGGTGCCCAAGCCCTTCACAATATGTTGATCGTCCCACCTGGATCAGGAATCGTACATCAGGTGAACCTGGAGTATCTGGCTCGTGTCGTGTTCGCAGATAATGGCGTTCTGTACCCTGACTCCCTGGTGGGTACAGACTCCCACACCACCATGATCAACGGCCTCGGAGTTCTAGGCTGGGGTGAGTTATCATCATTATCATCAATATCATCAGTATCATAATCATCCATGTTATCATCATCATCATAATGATCTTTGTTATCATCACCATAATGATCTTTGTTATCACCATAATGATCTTTGTTATCATCACCATAATGATCTTTGTTATCATCATCATCATAAGCATCCTTGTTATTACCACTGCCATAGTAGTTATAAGATATTTAATTTATCTCAAGTCTCCTTGAGTCTTATATGGGAAACATCTCCATTATCATGGTTATTATCATCATTATTTCATCACATATAGATCACTGTCAGATGTATACAAAGCTTTCATTTTATTCAATTTTTAAAATAGGCAGTATTAGATTTTTACATATTTTCTATATATTCTACGGATGTTTTAATTTTCTTTTAACATGAGATCTACTTATAAATTGCAAGCAAGCTGCAGATCTAATAAAAGCTATTATATTTAAAAAAAAAGTCATTTTAATATTTATCATGATGACTAGCCTTGTTTGTGGCTAGTCTTATTGCTTGTTTTAACATTATTATCAATTTTCAAAAGAAGAGCTGTTACGGCCAGTACTGTTTCTTACATTGCTATAGAGTGGTCATTTTGCAGATGACTGAACATAAAACGCTATAGTAAATGACTTCACTAAGATAGTCATAGTGAGATTTATGTTTGGAGTGTAACCTGTGTCAGCTTTTAAGTTGGCCATGCTGTGTCCTTCACCACTGTTAGACCTTCTCTCTGTCCAAATTGAGCCATGCTGCTAATAGATACAACTGGATTTCTCGCCTCTTCATTACTAGCCTGTGAGTGAGGGCTAGGTTGATGTGTAAAAAAAAATAAATGAAACAGCTGAGAAGCACATGTCGTATAGTAGGATGTATGGCTCAGTTAATCGTGATCACACATGAAAAGAAATCTTTGAACTAAGTCATTCTGGTTCTCTCTCCAGGTGTGGGTGGCATTGAGGCCGAGGCAGTGATGCTAGGTCAGGCCATCTCTATGGTGCTACCGGAGGTCGTAGGTTACAAGATTACTGGGAATCTTCACCCTCTAGTCACTTCGACTGACGTGGTGCTTACCATTACCAAGGTATGGCGAATTGTGTGTTAGTTTGTTCTACACATTTGTGTGGTTTAAGCATTATCTGTTTTTAAGTTTATTCTTCACTCTGTTTTTTTTTTAATGTATCTCTTTTTGTCCTCTCTATGTCTTTCTTTCTTTCTGTTAGTCTATTATTGTGCTCTCTTGCTCTTTCTCTCTCTCTCTCTCTCTCTCTCTCTCTCTCTCTCTCTGTCTATCTATCTCTGTCTTTCTGTCTGTCTGTCTGTCTGTCTGTCTGTCTGTCTGTCTGTCTGTCTCTCTCTCTCTCTCTCTCTCTCTCTCTCTCTCTCTCTCTCTCTCTCTCTCTCTCTCTCTCTCTCTCTCTCTCACTCTCTCTCTCTCTCAAGCTCTCTCTTTCTCTCACTCTTTTAGATTCTTTCTGTTTTGTAATATCAGTGAAAAAGTTTGTTAATGAGAATTAAAAAAAAAATGTTGGAAAATGAACTTTAAGAATAATACATAATAAGCATGACTATAGTTTTTTATTTAAAAAATTAAAAATTTCTTTGATTAGTGAAGTAATTAGTTATCATTAATCATAAAAAAAATTTGCAAGTGAAAAAAAAAATCAACTAAGGAGGTTAAATCAGCAGATATGATTTTTTTAGAAAAATTTTGCTTTCCATTTTTTAAGATGAATTTTGTGTTGCGCTAAAAAAGGTAACCTTGCGCTTTTGAATTAGAAGAAAAAGAAAATAAATTGATCTACCATCTTTCTCCAGCATTTACGACAAGTGGGAGTTGTCGGCAAGTTTGTGGAATTCTTTGGGTCGGGAGTGGCAGCGCTGTCCATTGCGGACCGAGCCACCATCTCCAACATGTGTCCAGAGTATGGCGCCACTACAGGCTTCTTCGCGGTGGATGTGAAATCCGTGGAATACCTCAGGCAAACAGGTATTGTGTGAAGGCTTGTATGCAGTTGGGTGGTTTTCTACACCGCACAAAAAAAAACCTCTTGAATGGGTGGTTTATATTTGATGAAACTCTTGATTTGGGTGGTTTACCGTGGTAAAACTCTTGAAATGCGTGGATAACCTCAATAAAATTCTTTAATGAGTAATCTGATAAAACTCTCATATTGGGTGATTTACCCTCATAAAACTCTTGAAATGCATGGATTTAATAAGTATTCTATTGATAAAACTCTTATATTGGGTGTTTCCCTTGATTAAAGTAAGAAATGGGTGGATTACCTCTATTAAACTGGAATATTGTCGTTAGGCTCTTAATGGGGTCGTTTACCTCTTACAATGATTTCTAACGTGGATGATTTACCTGTCATGAAATGGAACCAAACACAACTGTTTAAAAGGGTGATATGTAAGTCGGACATTTTTTCTCTGAGACGCCAAACTATAGACATACTTGTTGGTCATTTGAAATTGTGAGAGTAATCCAAATTAAACCACTTTTGCACAGTATCTTTACATCCATAGTGTTCATTTAAGAAAGGGCTTCCACAACGGTGCTCGGAAATCTGCAAATGTCTTTAGTTTAAAGCATTGTTGAGTAAAATAATATCTGGCATTTATTCATGTTTTTGTAAAGCTACTGATGAAGCCAACAAAGGTGAAAAGTCCTCTATGTGAAATACAATTGCTTTTACTTAGCTCATCGTCCTCGAGTTCAAGTTGGTGACTGTTTTATGTTTTTTTACACTTTTTGATATATATTCAGTCACTGTTCTGATCACCCATACCCCCAGGGCGTGACGAAGCGAAGATTGCTCTGATAGAGCAGTACCTCCGCGCCAACAATCTTTTCAGGGACTACAGCGACGCCAGTCAAGATCCCATCTTCTCCGAGGTTTGTGTGTCTTTTTTGTCAGCCATACACAAAGTCTTGGCATCAGTCAATCTCAGAATGCACTGCTCCACTGGGAATAGATATTTATCGCTGAAGCATACACGTTTTATTCAGAAGATATATCATGCTCTGTCTCATTTTTTTCTTAGATAAAGATAAATCAATTCAATGTTGGAATAACCATTTTTGACTTATAAATAAAACGGCACAAGACATCATTTAATATTTTGTTCTATTTTTTTAAAGAAATAATTCATAAATCAGGCTCATACCCAGGAAATAATTTAACAAATGTCCAGAATGTGACTAGGAGAGTTAAAAAAAAACAAAAGAACCGGAAAGAAGACATCATAAATAACTGTATAGACTAAAATTACAATCAGTCAGGGAATCAACTTTCAAATTAATTAGTTAACTTTCTAAGTAATAAATCAGTCAATCAATCAACATAAATATCAATAAATTAAACAATCAATTTGCCAATCAATCAATCATTCACTCAAACGATCAGCCTTTCAATCAATAAATCAATCAACTCGTCAATCATTTAATCCAATGGTCAATCAGCCTGTCAATCCATAAATCAATCAACTGACCATACAAAAATTGAATCAATGAGCTTATCAATCAACCAATCAACTTATTAATCAATCAATCAACTTTTGACAAACCATCAATCACCCATTCAATCAATTGTAGAAAATAGTAATTCTGTAAAATGAAATTCTTTACCCTGCTTGTGATCTCCCCTGCTCAGGTGGTAGAGCTGGACCTCAGCACCGTGGTGCCCTGCTGTTCAGGTCCCAAGAGGCCGCACGACCGGGTTGCTGTGGTGGACATGAAGTCAGATTTCCAGCAATGCCTGAACAGCAAAGTTGGCTTCAAGGTAAGGGATATAGGTTCTCTAGCCTGTTGGTGTGAAGGTAAGGAATATATAGGATCTCTAGCGTGTTGGTGTGAAGGTGAGGGATATATAGGTTCTCTGGTGTGTTGGTGTGAAGGTGAAGGATATATAGGTTCTCTAGCCTGTTGGTCTGAAGGTAATGGATATATAGGATCTCTAGCGTGTTGGTGTGAAGGTGAGGGATATATAGGTTCTCTGGTGTGTTGGTGTGAAGGTAAAGGATATATAGGTTCTCTGGTGTGTTGGTGTGAAGGTGAGGGATATATAGGTTCTCTAGTGTGTTGGTCTGAAGGTAATGGATATATAGGTTCTCTAGCGTGTTGGTGTGAAGGTAAGGGATATATAGGTTCTCTGGTGTGTTGGTGTGAAGGTAAAGGATATATAGGTTCTCTGGTGTGTTGGTGTGAAGGTGAGGGATATATAGGCTCTCTAGCGTGTTGGTGTGAAGGAAAGGGATACATAGGTTCTCTAGCGTTTTGGTTTGAGGGTAATAAAGAATCAGGTTTACTCAGCACTCTGGTGTAACTTCAAGCTATGTGTTAAGGAGAAATCAAGTTCACTGGATGCTGTCTCTCGAGATGATTTTAAGGTCAGGAAAAATTATGTTTACTCTGAAGTAACATCACATTGGTGATAGGGAAAGGAGGAAAAATAGGTTCGCGTGATATTTTCTCTCATGCTGATATTTAAGGTTAGAAAAAATTATACTTACACTGTAGCAACCCAAGTTGGTTTTCACATGTGTTTTCTGAAGTAACTTCATTTTTATGTCAAAATAAGGAAGAAATAGATTTTTTCTGATGTGGCCTCAAGTGGGTGGTAAGTTAACTGAGGCACAAGATCAGTCTACTGTTTACGAGAGATGGTCGAACGATGACCAAACATAAATAGGTCTTTTATTCCTTTTTTAATTTTTTTTTTCTGTGAGAAACTGATCTGGTGAGACTTATGGAACACAACTTTTTGTCCTCTTCTATTAATAGTAGTTGTAAGAATCAATGGATTTGTTACCAGCTCTCAAAGCACGATGATAGCTGTACCAGTTGACCCTAGATCTCTCAGTAAACTTAAAAACTCATACGGAGCCTGAGATAATAAATTTTTAGCAGTTTTAAGCAGATATTTATATCACTCCAATCCAGGACATTGGACTATATCAAGCGTTTACCCCAGTAGATGCTGGTACCCACTTAGACTCAAACTGGTGAGAATGAGAGAATATTCTAATTCCGTACCTATCTAGAGGAAGCATAAAGAATCTGCCTTACTTTTTGATCCGAATTCAAGACGTCTCAATCCCAACTCTGAAGCAAAACACCCAGGAACTCTACTCTGACATATCCAGCATCAGTTAATCTCTCTTCTCCTTAAGGAGTAGCGTATCGCATCGTGATATTTCCATTTCCAACCGTCATTGTTCTCGTCCCCAGGGCTACGCCATCCCCCAGGAGAAGCAGGACTCCACAGTGCCATTTTTGTTTGACAATCAGGAGTACACACTGCACCACGGCAGCGTCGTCATCGCGGCCATCACCAGCTGTACCAACACCAGCAACCCCTCGGTCATGCTGGGTGCAGGTATGTGGGGTTGATGATGATGGTTTTGTTATTTTAGTCTAGATGTGTTATCAGGAATCTGGTAAAAAAATGCCCAGAACTAAATAAAATAGTCATAGTAAAGGCTATAAATTGAGATAAGATGGTAAGATGATAAGGACAAAATTAAGCAAGATGATTATAGGAAGAGCACAAAACTAGAACAAAGTAGATATTTTTTTTATTGTTATTGCTCATAACATGAGTGATCAAGATCAAAGAAATAAACTTTTTCTTGTGCTTATGGTTCAACGAGTAAGAATCGGAAAAATGGCTAATAGTCAAGATCTCAACCAGTCGAAAACACTGTCAGACCACCACTCAGTAAAACTCATGTTTAGATTGAACTTCAGATCAGGATTGATCTGATTTTGTTATGATGTAGAGGTGTCTCAATTCACAAGTGTAGAGAATAAACTTTATATGGCCTACACAATGATAATTATACTACTACTACTACTGCTGCTGCTGCTGCTGCTACTTATTCTACTACTACTACTACTACTACTACTACTACTACTACTACTACTACTACTACTACTACTACCACTACCACTACCACTACCACTACCACTACCACTACCACTACCACTACCACTACTACTACTACTACTACTACTACTACTACTACTACTACTACTACTTATAATAATGATGAGGATGATGATGCTACTACTACTGCTATTGCTGCTACTTATTCTACTATTATTACTACTACTACTACTACTACTACTACTACTACTACTACTACTACTACTACTGCTACTGCTGCTGCTGCTGCTGCTGCTGCTGCTGCTACTGCTGCTGCTGCTGCTAGCAGCTACTGCTGCTACTGCTACTGCTGCTGCTGCTGCTGCTACTACTACTACTGCTGCTGCTGCTGCTGCAGCAGCAGCTTGCAGCTGCTGCTGCTATTGCTGCTACTGCTGCTGCTTATTCTGCTTGTTCTGCTGTTGCTGCTGCTGCTGCTGCTACTACTGCTGCTGCTGCTGCTGCTGCTGCTGCTGCTGCTGCTGCTGCTGCTGCTGCTGCTGCTACTGCTGCTGTACTACTGCTACTTGCTGCTGCTGCTGCTGCTGCTGCTGCTACTTATGCTACTGCTACTACTACTACTACTACTACTGCTACTGTTGCTGCTGTTGCTGCTGTTGCTGCTGTTGCTGCTGTTGCTGCTGTTGCTGCTGCTGCTGCTGCTGCTGCTGCTACCACTACTACTGCCACTGCTACTACTACTACTACTACTACTACTACTGCTGCTGCTGCTGCTGCTGCTGCTACTACTACTACTTATAATGATGATGATGATGGTTTTAATATATTTTTTTCTTATTTTCTTTTTATTCTTGTTCTTCTTCTTTTTCCTCTTGTTCTTGCTCGTGTTCCTCATATTCTTTTTTGTTCTTCTTCTTGTTCTTTTTTTTTGTTCTTCTCCTCCTCCTTATCTTCCTCACCATTATTGATAACATGATTTCTCTCACTTGACTCACGGCAGGTCTTCTAGCCAAGAATGCCGTTGAGGCTGGTCTGAAAGTCGCCCCGTACATCAAAACGTCCCTGTCTCCCGGAAGTGGTGTGGTTACGTACTACTTACGTGAGAGTGGCGTAACTGATTACTTGGAGCAGCTAGGGTGAGGTTCTTTATCTGTCGGTTTGTGTACATGAGTCAAGTTTCACTATTTTTTCTTTCTCCTTTATTGGCTTTTCCTCAGTTCTGTCCCTGCCTCTTTCTTGTTATGTCTTCTGCCCTTAATGTTCATGCTTCTATAGGGTGAAGTTCTCTATTTGGTGTTTGTATGTGTCGCGTTTCACAATTTTTATTTCTCCTCTATTTGCCTTTCCTACTCACTATGTCTCTATTGTTATGTCTTCTGACCTACTTAACTTTCATGTTTCTCTAGGAAGAGATCCTATATTTGTCAATTTGCCTGTAGGTGTCAAGTGTCACTATTTTTTTTCTCCTCTTCTCTTGCCTTTCTCCCTTTCTGTCTATGTGTCTCTGACTTTCTCTTGCTATGTCTTCTGTTCTTCTTAACTTTCACACTTTTATAATGGTATGTATTTCTGTGCTTTTCAACTTTTCTGCTTTTTTTTATTTTATATTATTATTTTTTCTCCTCCTTTTTGCTTTTTCAACACCCCAGGTTACCTTAATATTTAAGACTCTAATGTATGATTTTTAAAAAAAAATGATTTTCCTTCTTAAGTCTTGTTAATAGCATATTTTTGTATATTTTTCAATATCCCTTTTGCTGTTTCATCTCCACAGATTCAATATTGTGGGTTACGGTTGCATGACTTGTATAGGAAATAGTGGCCCCTTGCCAGAAGAAGTAGGGGAAGCAATCGAGAAGGTAGGTGCTTTTACAAAGGTAGCTAACTTTTGTTTTACAATGAAACAAATATTAAAGGGAAAAAGAATGAAGGTTTTCTATGGATATGCAATGGAAATGTTTTTTTTTTTCCTCTCCTCTCTACATGTATTTTTGCCTATATGTCTCTCTTGATTGATTCTCTTTCTCAGTCTCATTCTCTGACTCTCACCATGGCTGTTAGTCTGTCTGTCTGTGTGTCTGCTTGCCTGTGCATGTCTATGTCTCTCTTTCTCTCCATGTCTGTCTATCTGTGTGTCTGCTTACCTGTGCTTGTCTATGTCTCTCTCTCTCTCTCTCTCCCTGTCTCTCTGTCTGTCTGTTTGTCTGTCTGTCTGTCTGTCTATCTGTCTGTCTCTCTCTGTCTGTCTGCCTCTCTCTCTCTCTCTCTCTCTCTCTCTCTCCCCCCCCCCCCCCCTCTGTCTGTCTGTCTGTCTGTCTCTCTCTCTTTGTCACAACCTTTATTTTGATACTCAAAATAACATAGTGCACCCCGTTGTGGATTAGCTATATCAACTAACCAATCAACTAAACCACCCCTCAGGGAGACCTGGTAGCTTGCGGTGTCTTGTCAGGCAACCGTAACTTCGAGGGCCGTATTCACCCCTTGACCCGGGCCAACTATCTCGCTTCTCCTCCTCTAGTCATCGCCTACGCTCTTGCTGGCACAGTGAATATTGACTTTGAGACAGATCCACTCGGTAAGTCGCTGCCTGCCAAGTTTTCTCCTTCTCTTTATGGAAAATTTACTTAAAGCACTGATCGGAGGAAAAATTTACCATTTCTGGAAGAAATTATCATTTTCCATGTTTCTGGATATTTCAGCATTAGTCACCAATATTGAACAATTTTTAGGCTTTTATAAATATAAGAAATCTTTTTTACCTTCTTTCCCACTCTCCCTTCTTTTCTCTTTCTCACTTTCTTTTGTTTTGGGCCTATGCGATTTATATTTCTTTGCACATTCTATGCCAAACCTTCTCGTCTTGCTTATTCCTTTTTCATATTCTTTTCTTTACTGTCTCTCTCTCTCTTTCTCATCTTTTATCATTCTCTCTCTCTCTTGCTTCATCCATCTTATTATATATCTCTTTTCCTTCCTCGCTTTCTCTCTCTCTCTCTCTCTCTCTCTCTCTCTCTGAGCTGTTTTTTGGTTAGTTCAATGAATATTTCCTTGGTTCCGAATTCGCCGAAGAAATTTCAGATTATTTTTTTTTATACCGGACTGAAGTAAACTGAGGCTAACCACAGATTGATTTATGATTTATGCTCATAAATAAACTCTCTTTGTTCCCTCCTCCTCCCCTTCCTCTATTCTACCATTCTTATAAAAAGGCCTGAATATTAGAATTCAAAGCACTGCTTTTTCTCATAGAGGAATTGGATGGAAATCGCCCTATTTATTGGTAGGATTCGGATAAAGCTCAAAAGCAGAGTAGAGACCTTGTATGAGAGATCTCACTTGAGCACTTGCCAACTCAATTTCATGTAGATTTGAACTGAAATTTCTCTTAAAAACATTTCAGAAAGCCAAACCACTTTTTCATAAGGTTCCTAGACATGAGCACAACATCATGTCAAATGAGTTGCTCTATAGGACGTCTCAACTCGGATTCAACCAGCATAAGTTTTCTGACAAATGTTAAGCTAAACTGAGTAATTTTTAATCATAGCTTTGAGAGAACAATCAATTTTTTTTTTCTTTCTCGCCCTCCCCTCTCATTCAAGGCACCAATGCGGAGGGCAAACCAGTGTTCCTGAGAGACATCTGGCCCTCAAGGGAGGACATTCAGAAGGTTGAAAAGGAGTTTGTCGTCCCAGCCATGTTCCAAGATGTGTATTCCAGGATTTCGGTACGTTAGTGCTGCCTCAACTACTAACCTGTAATCTAAACATGTGTAGTTCTTGGAAAAGAAGTTGATTTTAATGTTCTTTCTTTGTCTATTTATATTGCTCTGTCTCTCTTTCTTTATCTCTCTCTCTGTTTCTGTCTGTCTCGCTTTCTTTCTCTCATTCTCTTTCTGTGTTTCTATCTCTTTCTCTCTCACTCTTCCCCCCTCTCACTGTCAGTGTTTTATCTCTCTCTCTCTCTTTCTCTTTCTCTATCTCTCTGTCTCTTTCTCGCTCTCTCTCTTTCACTGTCTGTCTCAGTCTCTATCTCCCTCTTTCTTTCTTTTCATTTTTAGTAAGCCTTCTTCATGACATGCCTGTCTCTTTTGTGTCGTTAAGTCCCCTGCTTGGTCGTTCTTCATCCTCTTTTATCTCTGTGTTCTTGAGTCTGCTATTCATGCTATATTCCTCTGCTGTAAAGGTCTCTATACTGTTGATCCACAATTTTGTTCACACCCTACCCCCAAAATCTCTACTCGAAAGTTTCTCATTGCCTCTGACTCTTTGTTCTGGTGTGTTTCACAGAAAGGCAACAAGAGATGGAACTCGCTGGAAGCACCAGCCTCTAACCTCTATCCCTGGGACGAGAAATCAACGTACATCAAATCTCCTCCTTTCTTTGAGACAATGGTAAATAGTAGTATTTATAGGCGATACTTGATTCAAGCAAAATGAATGTACACAATTAATTGAATGTGTATGTGTAGGGGAGCAGGCTAAGACATTGACCACTGGTCAGGATGGTATTGTTTTGATTGAGAGATAAGATTGAAAGCTCATTCAAGGGAAATATTGCCTAGCTCAACCCACACTTGCTCTATACTAGTCATTTTTGGATGTTTTGACAGAAATGGGAAAAAATGATTTTCTTGAGGAAAATTATTGCATTTAGAATAGTCTTTTTTAGGGACAACTATTTCACAATAAGAAACTAAATCATATTAGCGACAAGTGCTCAAAACCTTGGAACTTTTCAATGGGTAAAAAATCTTGATACCCTCAAAAAATGAGTTGGGTAATTGTGGAATGAGCGTGACGATATGTGAATCAACAAGGGTGTTTAAACTCGAGCGGGTGAGACTAGTTTTAATCTTGAGCCCTGTAAAAGTTTTACGGGGCAATTAGTAACCCATGTAAAGCAATAGCTCTTAATAAAGTTTTCATTTTTTCAATCCCTTGTAAGAGTGGAAATACAGCTTTATGTGTTTCCAGTGGCACCGCAAATTGAAGGTATCAACTTTTTCCTGAAGAAAATAAAATCCTTTGGCTTCCTCATATATTGTATTGTTCGTTCTGTTAAACCCCAAGCCAAAGATATGCTCAGAACTTGCCTTCTTCCAGGAACGTGAGCTGCCTGGTGTCCAGCCGATCAAGGACGCAGCCGTGCTGCTAAATCTAGGAGACTCGGTGACCACTGACCACATATCACCAGCAGGAAGTATAGCCCGGAACAGCTCTGCGGCGCGTTACCTCGCTGGCCGAGGGTTAGTCTCAAAGAATTTTTTGTATTTTCTGTTTTCTTTGGTTTGTCTGACATTTCATAAGAATTAAGACTTTTTATCTTTTTTTATGTGGATTTTTAGTTTTGGTTTGTCTGTTTGTCAGTCAATCCCTGTCTGTCTATCTGTCTGTGGGTCTTTCTGTCTTCTCTTCCACCCCCCCCCCCCACCTTCTTCTCACCTGATACTTATCTTTTTCATTTCTTTATAGATTCATGAGAATATTTATATTTTACAACTTTCAAAGGAACAAATGAGTTCATGGTTAGCATAAAATAAAATGATTCTGATCCAAGTTGATTGCATGTCTGTGAAAATATGGTTTAAACAAGCTTCAACAAGGGCTTTGGAACTGTTTGATTACAAACATAATGTGAATATTCAAGAATTTCTTAGCATGTCAGATTTAAAACCTCCAGTGACAATCGCATCTTTAACGTTTCTACAGCCTGGTACCTCGGGAGTTCAACTCATACGGGTCACGCAGAGGTCATGACGAGGTCATGGCACGAGGAACCTTTGCCAACATCCGCCTAGTTAACAAATTTGTGAGCAAGCCAGGTCCTCGCACCGTGTATCATCCAACTGGAGAGGAGGTACTGTATACTTTTGTTCCATGTTTTGGAAATTCTATTTGACTTGGTGTATCCAAAAAAAAAGTTATTCGTAGCTGATTTTTTTCAGCATCTTTTTCTATGCCTATTTGGGAATGGTTATATATTCATTAGCAGTAGACCTTAGTGTACAACATTGTGTCTTAAAGTCTTGATTGCATTATTTATTCCTTTCAAATATTACAACTTTGGTGTACCACTGGGTACAGCAATAGATTGCAAAAAAAATGATTTTCATCCATAGAGGCCCCGAAAGTACGTGCTGTTATGTTGAGCTTTCCACTGCCGCAGGACTTTAAAAAGGGTTGGTTTTATGGACTCCAATACAACTCATCTATAGCTCAGATGTGGATTCTAACACGCTCTTTACATTTGCGTGGCCAGATACCTTTAAGGCCGAGCTATCCCGGACTGCTAATTTTTTTCAAAACCAAGGCATCTTTGGCCGCCTGTGCTTCTACACTGGTTCTTCTTTAGGGCTACTTTTGTTTTTCTGCTGCATACAACATCTGCTTGTCATCTACGGTCACTCAAGCTTGTAGAGAATGCATTTACATGTTTATTTATTATGTTGTTAAACATATTCAGCTGCAGTTGAACATTGTCATATTCTCTGTTTCATTTTATCATCTGTTTTCATTACTGATTGATCCAGGGATGTCTTTATGCATCTAGAACGAAAAATCACTATAAAATTTCTCATTGTAATGAACTCTCTGATTGATTCGGGTATCCATGAGTCTCTCATGGATGATGCAGATGAGTTGAATCATCCAAAGAATGTATTAGAAGACAGTGACAACAAACATGTCATATATGATTGTCTGTGGACAAGGTTCATGCAGTAACTTTTGCTTCACAAGTTTCTGGTCATAGATTTTAAACAGGCAGTGATGCAGCAAAATCATATCAACTAAGTTTTCTTATCACAGATTTATAAAAATTTTGAGTACATGAGCTATTTTTAACGCTGACCATGTGAGCTTCTATATCTGTAATGTTTTTTTTTTTATTTTTGTACTTATCGTTGACCCTGTAAATCTTTATATCTACAGATGGACATTTTTGACGCAGCACAGCTATACAAACAGGCAGGCCAGACCTTGATCATCCTGGCAGGGAAAGAATACGGGTCAGGATCCTCCAGGGATTGGGCCGCCAAGGGTCCTTGGATTCTGGTTAGTGTGGATTGGATCAGAGAGAAATAGAGAATGGCTAAGAGTCTTGGCTGTATATCAGATTAGAGAAAGTTTGTGGAATGCTAGTTTAGCCATCGAATCAGTGAGTAAGAGAGCTTAGATTTTAGGGCTTCCAGTGTGTACAATCAAAATCAAAGATTTGTTTTGGGTTTTCACAGGTATAAGATATTGGTAATAGATCACACCATGGTAACCTTTGTATCCTGTAATAGTGGAAAATCCTTTCACAGTTTCAACATATCCAATGAAAATAAGATTGTTCCACATTTATCCCTGTACGCATTTGAATTGGAAGATCTCATCAAGAATTATCTTTGTATAAATTATCTTTTTATTAACTTAACAACAGTTTGTAAATTTTTAACTTTTTGGTTCTAGGACTTGCTATAAACTTTGTACAATAATGAGAACCCAGTTTGGTATTGTGTACGAGTTTTGAACATCTGACATTCGAATCCTGGACAAGCGATCTTCATATAAGAAAATGTTTTTTTTTGTAGATCTCTAAAGACATAACCTTATAATCTGACTGCATAAGATCCACTTCAGTATAGCTTAGACTGATTTTACATAGGCTATCCTCAAAGCTAGACAATGATGAATCTTAATAACAGGCTTGAGTGAATGGTTGTTTCTACTGGTTGATTTTTTTTAAAATGTTCCTCGTTGAGATATGAAAAATATATCTTTTTATATTTACCAATGTGCAATACTGGTGAACCAATCTCATGCTATTTAAATATGATTATATTATAACACTGTATATGCTAAAAAGAAATTAATGAACAGCTTATTGCTAAAATCTCTCCTATATTTTTTTTTTTAAAACCACATTTCTCCCTGACTTTCTCAGGGTGTCCGAGCGGTTATCGCAGAGAGCTACGAGCGTATCCACCGCTCAAATCTGGCCGGCATGGGCGTCGTGCCCCTCCAGTACCTCCCAGGGGAGACAGCGGAGACCCTGAAACTGACCGGCACAGAGAAGTTTACGCTGGACTTGCCCTCTGAGCTGACCCCAGGCCAACTGATCAACGTGAAGGTAAGAGGAGAAAGGAGGAAGAAACTGGGGACTAGGATTGATAGAGAGATAGTGGTGGTGGTGATGGGGAGATGTGACTGTAGTGGCTGTTTCTTTATTCATGGTAAACAATGTTGCCCTCTGTCCACAACATGGAAACACTCTCAAGCCTTGCTGTGTCCTCTGTCCACAACATGGAAACACTCTCAAGCCTTGCTGTGCCCTCTGTCCACAACATGGAAACACTCTCAAGCCTTGCTGTGTCCTCTGTCCACAACATGGAAACACTCTCAAGCCTTGCTGTGTCCTCTGTCCACAACATGGAAACACTCTCAAGCCTTGCTGTGTCCTCTGTCCACAACATGGAAACACTCTCAAGCCTTGCTGTGTCCTCTGTCCACAACATGGAAACACTCTCAAGCCTTGCTGTGTCCTCTGTCCACAACATGGAAACACTCTCAAGCCTTGCTGTGTCCTCTGTCCACAACATGGAAACACTCTCAAGCCTTGCTGTGTCCTCTGTCCACAACATGGAAACACTCTCAAGCCTTGCTGTGTCCTCTGTCCACAACATGGAAACACTCTCAAGCCTTGCTGTGTCCTCTGTCCACAACATGGAAACACTCTCAAGCCTTGCTGTGCCCTCTGTCCACAACATGGAAACACTCTCAGGCCTTGCTATGTCCTCTGTCCCACCTCCTCATTATGCTTTGTTTGCTTTCTTTTTAGTTTCAATTGTCTTGTCTAGCTTTGTGAAATATGTAAAGGGTCCATGTAAATGATCAGCTTGTATGAAGAGTGACAGATGAATCGGTGAATGATGAGTGAATGAGTCAGTAACTGTCTAGCCTCAGGCAGATTGGGTGGGTTAAATTATTATTGTTGTTGCTGTTATTATTATTATTATTATTATTATTATTATTATTATTATTATTATTATTATTATTATTATTATTATTATTATTATTATTATTATTATTATCATCATTATCATCATCATTAATTATTACTATAATTTTTATTATTATTATAAATATACTTCTTCTTCTTTTTTTTGTTTTTGTGTACTACAACTTATAAATTCTATGATGATATTCTGTTATTCCTTGACGCTGTGATTAGGTTGGTGATGGACGCAGCTTCCAAGCTAAGCTACGCTTTGACACAGAGGTTGAGCTGACCTACTTCCGGCACGGAGGAATCCTCAACTACATGGTGCGCCGCATGCTTTAAATATCGTGGATGGAGATGATGGAGTCACCACCAGCATCTCTCGACCCCATTTAGAAATTAAGATGTTTTTGTCCTCGATAGTTATCCAGTGAGTGAACTATCTCAGATGAGGCATCTATATTTATATGAGAAAAGGTTTTCTAATACGTGGTTAGGTTTACATGGTAATTTTTTTAAATAAATGAATTAATGACAACACTGACCTCAGATTTTTATTCTTTGCCGGGCCAAATGACTCTGATGTTATTAAACAGATTTCAGCAGTAGATGTCGTAGTGTTATAGTTGTCCCGAGAGAAATCAAAGCAGAAACATTCCAGTAGTGAGATATCTTACATTTTGCAAGCTGCTGTCTCGCTCTCATTTCTAGACAGATGTAAAGTGTTAGAGCAAGCATTAGGAAAGATAAGAAAAGTGAAGGGAACTTTTTTTGTTTTTAAATCTTTGATTGGTTGGTGAAAGTCTATGGATGAAGATGTTTGCCAATACTTGGAATAGTTCTGGAATGGGGAAAGATAGACACTATCTTCTGCTGTTATGTGCCTGAAAAGAAGCATCGTACACGAGAAGGAGTGTTGTAAAATTGTTGTGATGAGGTGGGGAGGGAGACAAACCATTGTGAGGAAATATTCACTGATGAATCAAAAGTACTGAATTTTATTTTATTTGAGATCTCTTTGCTTAAAGCTAGAGATAACATAGGTAAGATTTTTAATTTGAAAATAAAATTAATGTATCTCTAGTAAAAGATTTGATTTTATGTTTTTAAGATGCTTTGTTCTAATTCTTCCAAACTTGACTCTCTATAGCCATAACAAAATCAGAATTTCAATCATGATTGTTTTGTATTTTATCAAACTTGTTGACACTAGGGCTTACTTTATGTATTTTCAGTCTCTCATTTTGCAATCAAAACACTGCTCAATCACTGATCACTTTGGGTCTGGAGAAGTTACATTTTTTGAGTACACATATTTTTATCCAACCATCATAAAAAGGACTTATCAATATCAATTTTTTTTTTCTCCAAGAACTGTGTTTATCAAATTCGGGACATTTAATTATCTTTTTGTGAGACTTTCTGATTTACACCAAATTCGATCTATTTTAATCTTTTCAAACTAGAGTTGCACTACTCTCTTCTTTTGACTTTTTAAAGTTTTCTCTTAATCCTTAAGCAAACAATTTTTCATCTTTTTGAAGGATAGTTATACAGTTACATTTGTGCCATGCCAAAAATGCATTTGTCAAAACTTCTCCTTGTGCCTCCCGTTTGACTTATGACAGCCTTAGTATAGAATATTATCTTGACAGATCCACCTACTAGGCTTCGAGTCATTCATTGGACATTAGATATCGGCTTTTTGGGCTCATCGATCATTTAGTCGGATAAAATATATCGCACAATTTTTACAATTATTTATTTATCTTTCATTATGGTCGTGTAATATGAAATCGATAGAAAATGAATGGAAGCTTGAGTAGTTTTGTAAAAGGTATTATGTGAATTTATCACAAAGATAGAGACATTTTTGCCATGCCGGGCTGCTCAAATCCTTACAGAGACAAGGCAAGATCTTTCTTCGACTGTCATAGGGCAGCAGATAATATCAGTTTGGCATCTAGTGGTTCATGACATTTTAATGTAGTGTCTGTCAGTCTTCTGATACAAAGGCGGATTTTCTGTCATCGTTTGCTGAAGAATTAGACTATGTTTCATTTGGTTGTTGTTTGAATAGCAAACTGACGTGGATTTGTAGTGACATACATGATATACATGATATACATGATATATACGACATACGTGATGCAAAGCTTATGATTTCCAGATTTTTATCAGGTGTTTAGATAATTGTGTAAAAGAATCAGTGAGCTTGGAATGTTACAAAACTTAGCTTCTATCAATAACGTTATATGGATTCCACTGTATCATATATATCATTATTGTCATAATTGTTTGGGTTAAGGTGTGAAAAAGAGTTGTCTTGTTGAGGCCAAAAGTAAACAACAATTTTGCTTATTATATATCTCAAATTGTTTGTGTGTTTTTGCAATTGAAATTTTTTTTTTTAAATTTAACAAATCAACTTTCATTACATTTTATTGAGGACTGAAGAGTGGCAGACTAATTCAGGTTAGTTCTTTATCCCCATCCTGAGCATTCCCTCCAAGGTGTCCAGCAAGTTTGATAAAAGTCTGAAATTTGTTAGTCAGGTCGGAAGAGTTGGAAATGGTAGGAAATCTAGCATCGGTGTTGGGAAAAAGGAAGAAAAACAGCGTTCAATAACTAGGCCACAGCCTTTGTTGATAGCAAGGCCAGTGGCTAGCCAGCCAGGCAGGCTTGACTCAGCAAGAATAGCGTGGTGGAGACTGCCCGACCGTAGTTTTTGTGTCATAGCTTTGCTTCAAAGGGTTGAATTGCATAGGTGCTCTGTTATCATCATCATTTCTATTGTTAAAGACGTCCCTGCAAATTCTCTGTCGATTATCCTCGCGCAGTGGAAACCGACTTTGGATTTTGTTTCAAAATCCTAGGTAGGAAATTTTTGGTTGAGATGTTGCTGGACACCCTGTCATCAACCTAAAGAAAGTGGTCTCAAGATTTTATCAGATGGAAGTTCATTAGATAAAATGAAGTCGGTTACCTGTGGACATACACTCTACCAAGACTTTTCGATCTCTAATACATGACAGCTTCAATTTTTCTACCAAGCAGCTTTAAGGCCCACCCACCCCCCATTCTGCTCAAAATGAAGGATAGATATGTGGGACAAATTATTCTTTAATTGCCCTTTTTTTTTAAACCAGTTCATATTTTTTTCTGTAACGTTATTTGCGAAGCTTAAGCAAAAAGATGACAAGTGCATATTTTTTTAATGAGGTAAGGAGTCATATCATCTAGGCTCCTAATTTCTGCTTCTCACAGTAAAAAAAAATCATATCATGGGTTAATAATATGGATTGAGCATTGTGCGACATTTTTTGAGAGAAATACATGTCATCACAGAACCATTGGCTAAAATAATCAGTTCCTGTCATTTGTATGAAAAAAAAACAAACTAATACTGATAGTCTTCCAGTAGGTATTACAGTTTAGTTAGATAGGTTGTTATGTGCTCCTAACTGCAAGTAGTATTGAATTTTCCTTAATTGGTATAGTACACGTATGTAGTTTAGAAGCACCATGGATGCATATGTCACATTTGTAAGCTGTGTGCACATTACTGCTGCGTGTTGTGCTTGGACGCTTCTAGTGATCATACTTTTAAGCAGAGCAAGTCCTCATATGGCGTGAATTATAAATAACGTGTTGCTATTTGAGATAACTCTATGTAAGCAGAGAGTGTATTTATGTCTAGTATGATGAATTCTGTATGTGAAAACAGGGTGAATTTAAGCAAAACAAATGTAGATAACTTGATTTCTTTGGTGCTGACGTGGCTACCGGTGTCAGGATGAAATGTGTAGCGATGACATAAAAATGAGATGTTTTGCGGCAGATAACTACTTCGGTAAAATGTCATTTTCCTCAAGGAGGCTTGATATCCAAGCTATTTTAAGTGCTTTTACTTTTGAAACAATATGAAAAGTAGAAATTAGAGCAGTATATAAAGTAGAAATTTCAAGCTTTCTTGCGAAAAATTGTATTTACCCAAAAATTTCACCACTGCAAAACTTCTCATGTTGTGGCATCCCTACACATTTGGTATTTTTATTGAGATTTTTAATGACACGGTACAGACTTAAATGTGGCAAGATATCAGGATATACATGTAATTCGTAAGGTGTATGTTTATTTTGCTGACACATTCAAATAGAGACATATAAACTTTACATACAAGCCCTCAGGTCAAACAGAATGAATTTTGTTTTCAATGTTTTTCCTTTCTGGACAACATTGTGCAGACAAAAAATTATCTGGAATTTACACAGCTACTACCCCTTCCCCCCCTTTCCCAATTATTATCATCATATCCTCATGTATACTGGTACATCCAAATGAATGCGTTGTTTATCCATGCTTGACTTTACTCTTATTTTATTCAGAAACTGTGATGGTTGTTTGTCTGCCTTGAAATAAAGAAAGATGATCATGTGGCCCTAGGAAATTTATTATAAGTGTCAGGGAGAATCAACAGGATATGTGATTATGTGTATGTGACCTTTCAACTCATCCTGTTTTGTGTTTCTTCCCCCTTCTTTTCACAGTATGTAAGAAACAACTAGATAAATGGAAAGTTTTGATATAATTCAAATAGTTTGTCTTTTGCTTCTTCAATTTTAAGCCTGGTGTATAAAGAAAAACATAAAGCCGACATATGTTTATTTGTGGTATTTAAAATTTTTATTAAAAAAAAAATTATTGTTAGAACAGTTATTTTGGCTCATGCCCATTATTCCTCCACACCCCACATACAACTTGGATCATACACAGGCATAAACCCTTTCATTCTCTTGCTAGAACTGATTCGTATCCTATAAAACAGGTATATGTGTCAGTCCCATATAGATTCCCATATGGATGATGTGCGTGTTGGACTCTTTGGACACACAGAATGAATTAATGTCTTGAACAAGGGATGACATATTTGCAACTTGTTGATATGGTTATGTTGAGATGAGAAAATTTCCCGTTACAGTGCTAGTGGAATCCACTGAAAGTCAACAGTTTTAAGATAAACTTCTGCATAAAGTCAACTCTATTTGGCAGTCCTTTTTTGTATTTCTTTACATTTTTACAATGGTTAACTAACTTTGCGGTCCCAAAAACTATTAACTTTATCCAGATTCCACTGTTAGTTTGTCTGACTGGGAGACGAGAAATATTGTTGAACATTTGGAAGGATTTTCTCCCTTTGATTTGTATATTTATTATTTTTTTTACATTTTTTTTTAATGTACCTGCGGCATTAAGTTTTCATTGTTTTGAATGTTATCTGTTTTTAAGGAAACATATTTTTTGGGATGAATTGGCTTTTTTTTTTTTGAAAGGGATACAAATATTGTTCTAATTGTTCTAATATAACTTTCCCCCCTCTTGCATTGCAAATACAAATTAATGTACAATCACCAGAGAATTGAGTAATTTGAAAGAAGAGAGTGTGACTGCCCAAGAGATAGAGCGTATAACTGTGGCTATATTTAGTGTTGGTTCAAGTCCTAGATTTCCTGGTACTGGTTTATTTCATGGAATAAAACACTGTACGTTGCCAGAACCACCTGCTGTTGTTGTTGTTGTTGTTGTTGCTGTTTTACATCTTAATGTCACTGTGTGATTGTTGCTGTTGTAGGTGTAATTATTAAAAAATATATGTACCATCCATAGTTAAGTAAATTCAGCAAGGATGGCTGATCTTCAATCTATTACAATCTTACAACCAAAAATTGATCTCTTAGCATGCTCAGTGAGGCATCGCAAAACAATTAAACATCAGATCATTTTATCAGTGATATTATTACCGAAAGATTATGCTGTATACATTTCTACAGCGGAGAAACATGATTTTTTTTTTTTAACTTCTTTATTAAAAGTGGTCATCAAGCCCCTTTCTCTGAAAGAATTTCTGATAACAAATTTTATTTTGCTCTACAAACATTAACTTTTTAGGATACAAAGTAGCAAAACAGATAGAATTCATCAAAAAAAAATGAGAGAGAGAGTGAGAGAGAAAGAGAGAGAGAGAGAGAGAGAGAGAGAGAGAGAGAGAGAGAGAGAGAGAGAGAGAGAGAGAGAGAGAGAGAGAGAGAGAGAGAGAGAGAGAGAGAGAGAGAGAGAGAGACAGGCAGACACAGAGAAAATAAGAGATGCTGACTCTAGACATGGTTACTTTTGCTCTCCTTATGTCTTCTACCATATCGGTTGTGGTTGAATGGTAAAGCGCATGCGGTGATATTCCCATAGAATTTCCAGTGAGGTTCGAGTTGTGTCACCTACCATAATGAACAACAAAAAGAACAACAACAACAACAACAACAACAACAACAACAACAACAACAACAACAACAACAACAACAATAATAATAATAATAATAATAATAATAATAATAATAATAATAATAATAATAATCACCCTCCGAACTTTACCGTAATGCTACAAAGATATGAAAAATAATTCGTACTTGACGATTTATGTGGACATAAAGCAGTCAAGAATACAATAAAAAAGAAAAGATTGTTTTCTGAAAACTCACGTTGATTTAAATAAAATACTCAGTTATGATTACCCGAAAAAAATGCATCTTTAGGCACCTTTTACGGAAATTTCTTTTCCGAACAGCATTCAAAAAGACTTTAAATAAATTGGCAAAATACAGTTTTAGCTTATTTTCCAAATGTTTCTTTTCTATTTCGCGGTGATTGCAAACAACTTTTAGCTGTTTTCTAGGAAATGGGTACCGCATTATATTGTGCGTCAGATAATGCAAGGGAGATTATCTGAGAATCACTCGATATAACTGGGTTTTTGAGGTTGTAGGGTGAGACAACTTGCATGTCATCGACAGGTTAAAATGTCTAGTCTTTATTCTTAGTTTCTAGTTATATTCAACAACTCACAAGGAGCATAGAAAAGACATTTAACATCCAGGATCGTGTCATATGCTTGGTGACATAGAATCTGACATACTTGCCTTTCAGGGTCTCTACTTACAGGTCACCCAGGGCCTCGTACATACTTAGTTACAAGTTATATTCAATAACTCACCTGGGGGCATAGGAAGATGACCAAGATCAAATAGCTTGTCATATTCAGGGTGTCATAGAATCTGATAGACAAGAAATTCAGTGCCTGTGAATATACGTGGCTGTTATACTTTATACTACAACTCGCACAGGATTTTAGAAAAATGACCAAGATCTATGATATTCATAATGTCACAGAGTTTGACACACTGGCCTTTCAGAGCCTCTCTACACTACATGTATTTAGTTAAAATACTCCATACTACAACTCGCTCAAGAGGCATAGAAACAAGACCGACATCTGACAGCATGTCATATTCATGGTGTCATAGAACCTGACATACAGGCCTTTCAGTGCCTTGACAGAAACTCGAGAAACTTCATGTAAATGACAACTCGAAGCTAAAAATATGAAAAGCAAACTTCCTTTCTCTGTCACACTCTTCACAATTCTATTATTCTGATTTTGACAGCTTCGTGCACAGTTCTCAGGCTTAAAAATCACGTTTTAACCTCGATTTGGGGATTTATTAAACTTGGGGGACGTTGTTATTATAATTCTGAGCCCGGTGCTTCTAGATGGCCAAAACGTGTGGTCACAGAGAGTGTGAGTGTTTGTGATACTTCCACAGCAGGTAAAACTGACAAACCGCATGGGAGTTATGTTCCTTGTCAAATAATTCCTTGATGGACACGGGTTTTCTGTTCATGACTAAAATAATTATTCTTCCTTCGTTTGGCTTGCTCGGGTCTGGGATATGTTGTAAGTGCCTCCCTCGCGGCTGCTGAGTGGAGGCTAAAAATGTTTTAAAAAGTCGAACATTTTTGCTGAAGTTATCGCTGATGTAATTCATTCCTAAGATAGACCTATGGCAAAACATACAACAAGAACAAGAACAATAAAAAGCATTACACCTCCGCTTCCCCCCAGAAAATAAAAACCTCAACAAAGAACAAAAAAATAAAACAACAACAACAACAGCAACAACAACAACAACAACAACAACAACAACAACAACAACAACAACAACAACAACAACAACAACAAAATACAAAAAATGCAAAACAAAACAAAACAAAATAAACACACTAAAATACATAAATACAGTGTTTCAATTTTACAAAATAAAATGAGTATCAAATACGGAATTAAAAACAAATAATATTATTAGCTTAGGTATTCGAATAATAAGAGTCATTAATACAATGATCGAAACGAGAGAAACATATTGACATCAATACTTGCTATACAACTCGGTCTGGAAATGACATTATTATGGATATAGAATGATCTTTGAGAGGAACTCTTAATCATAATTAAAAACAGCTACAACTATGATCCTAACTCCCAATAAGGACTTTACATCAATTCTTTCCATACAACTCGGTCTAGAAATGACATTATTATGGATATAGAATGATCTTTGAGGGGAACTCTTAATCATAATTAAAAACAGCTACAACTATGATCCTAACTCCCAATAAGGGCTTTATATCAATACTTTCTATACAACTCGGTCTAGAAATGACATTATTATGGATATAGAATGATCTTTGAGAGGAACTCTTAATCATAATTAAAAACAGCTACAACTATGATCCTAACTCCCAATAAGGGCTTTATATCAATACTTTCTATACAACTCGGTCTAGAAATGCGATATTATGGATATAGAATAACCTTTGAAAGGGATACTAAATCATAGAAATAACTTTGGCTTTGATCCTAACTCGCAATAAGGACTTTATATCAATACTTTCCATACAACTCGGTCTGGAAATGCGATATTATGGATATAGGGTAACCTTTTGAAAGGGATACTAAATGCGACATTATGGATATAGAATAACCTTTGAAAGGGATAGTAAATCATATAAATAGCTTTGGCTATAAGGGCTTTTATCAATATTTTACTTACAATTCGGTGTAGAGCTCTTAAAGTTTGCGTACATAGCAAATGCTGGATCTAAAGATGGCTATATTATATCCTACTCACAAAAAGAAAGATTTAAAATTTACTATGAAAATGTGCTGTTTTTAAAGCGACAAATCTTAATATATTCAATGCACTCTGTAAACTTTTCCGACATGTCATTACCAGCCTCTAAGTCTTTCTTATCTGTGAGAGGAGCATCTGTAAAGGACAGAGAACTATTTTAGCGCATTGATACTTGAATAGCTGTGGGTGAAGAGGTTTGACGGAAGATTAAACATCACGGTTAGCCGGGATTCAAACCAAGAATTCCTATCAGCTGTTAAATAAGTAAAAGTGTTTATCAATAGACCTCTGCGACAGCATATCGGATAAGGGACACTATATGTGATAGAGAGAGTGAGTGAGAGAGAGAGAGAGAGAGAGAGAGAGAGAGAGAGAGAGAGAGAGAGAGAGAGAGAGAGAGAGAGAGAGAGAGAGAGAGAGAGAGAGAGAGAGAGAGAGAGAGAGGGGAAGGAAGGGAGAGAGAGAGCGAAATAGATGGAACAGGAGAGGGAGAGGAAAGAGAGAAAGAGAGAGAGAGGAAGGGAGAGAGAGAGAGAGAGAGAGAGAGAGAGAGAGAGAGAGAGAGAGAGAGAGAGAGAGAGAGAGAGAGAGAGAGAGAGAGAGAGAGAGAGAGAGAGAGAGAGAGAGAGAGAGAGAGAGTATGGTAGCGGGTGGTACAAGAAGAAAACAAACCATAGTCTTTATCAAACGTGGCATTTTAATAAATTAATATTAACTAAATGTAAAGGTCAGACAGTAAACATTGGAATTATTAAACTACACTCTTTTGTATAACATTATCTTAATTCACTCACCATAGTTATTATAACTGACGAAGTTTGAAGTTTTATGGTA
>JAWDGP010000628.1:160000-205000 GCA_033675545.1 Elysia crispata
ACCACGATGTGGTGCATGAGTTGCTTAGAATGCGTTACTGATTTATTGTCTGATATAGCTCGACCACCTGAAGGTTTTTGGGATCTTTTGTGATCGAAATACCTCCCTGAGATCACCGCTAATGGTGGACTGGGCATATGAAAGTCTCTGATTAAATCAGCCGACCTTCTCATACACATACACACATACACTCGCGAGTCAACATACGCAGACATTGAAAAAGGCGATATCGTGAGATCTTTTGTATGTTTGAGCTCCAGTCGACAAATCTTTGTGCATCCCAGGAGGTTGATGTGCTAACCACAAGGTCACCCAGCATTCCATTCCACGTAATCGTTTCATTATAGTTCATTCAGATATGTCCATGCTATTTTAAGGAGAAGGTCAAGGACCCGAAGGCTTCACATAACTTACCAATCGTACCATAGTGATTTATTTCTTTAAAAAGTTTAAGCTGAAAGAGAACTTAACTGGGAAAGTAATGATCAGTGATTGAATGGCCAAAGACACAAGACAGCTAGCTTAATAGTGTCGCCCCAAGTTTCTTGAAAAAAATATTCAACGAAAAAGATAAGAGCAACTATAAGGATAGGTAACTAGTCTTGTAAAATCCAAATTTACGTCTAAATATCTTTTCAGTGTTGATTATTATCTTGAGTAAAATGATTTTTGTACAGTTACAAAACTTCTGCTAAGCAGTGCACATGTGCGCAACTTATTCCGGAAATTCCTCAGCTTGTTCAGAAGGATTTTTTTAATAGCTTAGGCAAGTACAGAAACGCTAGAAACTATAATTATACGAATGAAATTGAATGTAACTACTTGCTTATAGAATACTTATCTTTTCATAATTCATGATTCATCCAACTCACATTTACTTTGAAAGAAAAATTAAAAGAAAGCCATAAGTAAACTATAAAACACGATTTAAAAAAAATAGTTGTGATGAATTGCTATACGCAAACAAACGTATTATATAAATTAATTAAAAAACGAACAAATAAAGAAAGCACTGGCGGAAAGAACTACTCGAGAAGTTGATAAATTAATAGTTTCGGGGTTAAATCTAAAACTACGTGTTTGCTAAGTTAAAAAAAAATAACTCTGTTATGTTTAAAGTATTTCTTTGTTAAATTTAAAACTATTTCTTTGTTAAGTTGAAACTATTTCTTTGTTAAGTTGAAACTATTTCTTTGTTAAGTTGAAACTATTTCTTTGTTAAGTTGAAACTATTTCTTTGTTAAGTTGAAACTATTTCTTTGTTAAATTTAAAACTATTTCTTTGTTAAGTTGAAACTATTTCTTTGCTATATCTATATTTTTTTCTGTTGTAAAATCGTTCAAAGAGCCGATGTGAATGGCGAGAAAAATGGGAGATTGTAAGGAAAAGTAATAGCGAGAGAGAGAGAGAGAGAGAGAGAGAGAGAGAGAGAGAGAGAGAGAGAGAGAGAGAGAGAGAGAGAGAGAGAGAGAGAGAGAGAGAGAGAGAGAGAGAGAGAGAGAGAGAGAGAGAGAGAGAGAGAGAGACAGAGAGGGCATCTAAAAGATAAAATCTAGAAGACAGCAGGTGACAGGTGTCTAACAGTATGACCAACTACCACACCTGGACTGAGAGATGACCGACTTGCATCACAGACTGCCCAATGGTCAGTCAGACCTGCTGGAATCTTGCTCATCATCTTCATTACCTCCATTGCTGACAACATTATCATCATTATCGTCTTCAACGACTTTTATATTATTTTCATTGGTGTTATTGTTGTTGTTGTTGTTGTTGTTGTTGTTGTTGTTGTTGTTGTTGTTGTTATTATTATTATTATTATTATTATTATTATTATTACTACTACTATTATCATTGTCGTTGTTATTGTTGTTTTTGTATACACCCTTTCTGGTAGGCTCCAGCCAAGGCATTGTTATATATGTTTGTCCATTTACGTCAGAGGTCAAGGTCAGCGCTAGATCCGGCGTCTGGTTCTTCGTTGTTTGTTCTATTTTTGTAGAATTTTTTTGAAGATCTAAAACAAAAAAAATTTAGTCAATAATCCAGTAACTTATTACAAGCTTTTTCTTCGCTTTCTTCCACAGGATCTTGCACAAACTGAAACCCAGGAACACAGACCAACTGTAACCATGAACAAGTTATTATGTTTCTTAACGGTTTTCTCAGGTAACAGAAATGATTCTTCTAGAGTTGTCTGTCTTCTCCTCGTTAATTACTCCCCCTGACAAAATTTCATTTTGTCAACATTCACCATTGTTGTCGTTTTTACCATACCCACTGTATAAAATATAATCACTATTCTATGTACCGGTATTGTCTGTCTTTTCATTGGCTACTTCTCTTGAAAGAGCTCCATTTCGTCAACATTCCCCATTGATGTCATCTTTATCGTTATCAATTTTATAAAATATAATCATTACTTCGATGTATTGCCTGTTCTCTCATGATTACTTCCCTTGAAAAAATTACATTTTGTCAAGATTCACCATTGTTGTCACATTTACTATTATCATTATACACTATATTATCAATATTCTCGTGATTCTTTTCAACACACTATGATTTTGTAGAAGATATAACAGGTTAATAAATTCCGTCCTGCATTGTATGAGCTTTCGACATATTGATCAAATTAGTTCATTTAGGATAGTTTTTTAGTTGAATCATCAACAATCTTGCTTTCATACGTGGATAATTATGTTCTATTTGTAACATATGAATTTTTTCATAGTATGTAGTAAATTTTTTTTTTTAAATAATTTTATGTAACATCTCCCTTTGATATAATAATTATTATTGCATCCTTTTTTTTTCATAGTAATATCCATATAGCTATAGGAAAGTTTTCTATTTAATATTTTTTTCTTGCATTCGAAAAGTGTTTGCACATTTAAAGGAAGATGTTATATTCAAATCTAAGAAACTTTGGTGTGGTCGCAGGGAAATCTTACGAAAACCGGATATTCCAATTATAGTGTTGTAAACACTATTATTTTTCAGCTTTCAAGAAGGTCAAAATTTCTAACTGTAGCATTTCAAAATCGGGGAAAGTAGAGGGTTTCAGAACAAAACATATTTGTAAACTTGTGCGCAAAATAAATTTTCCTTACCTCCGTGTGGTGAAATCTATTTTCCATAATTTGGGATTTGTCCACATAGGCGTAAGTCTAATTCTCTTCAGTTATTTAAGATTATTTACATTTTTGAAGCTTTCAGTTTCTTAAAAATCACGGACTAAGCTTGGTTGAATGTGATAAATTCACAAGAAAACAAACGAATAAACTATAACAAGTCATATGAAGATCTTCTCTGGATGCACAAACTAAAAGAGTATATCTGTAAAATTCTCCAATTATATTTCATTCTTTCAATACTGTTTTCCAGCTCACACTTTCTCTCCCTCTCTCTCTCTCTCCTCAGCTTCTCTTCTAGCAAGCAAGGGAAGTAAGTAAACAATGAACCATAGCACTTTAATCAAGAGTTATGTGAACAGATTTATCATGTCTTAAGTCCTCTCTGTGTCTCTCTTCATCTCTTTCCTTCAGTCCCTTCCCCCTCTATCTTCCTCTCTTTCTATGCCTCCCTCCCTCTACACTTTTCTCTTCTTCCTCCCTCTTCCCCTCTCTCTTTCTAATACCCCTCTCAACCTTTTGTCTCTCCATTGACTTTAAATACTCCGAGTGTATATTTAAGCTGCCCCCCACCCCCCCCTCCCCCCTTTCTTTTCACCTGTTATCTTATTATTTTCACCACTCTTCCTCTTCTTCCACCTCCACTTTCTAATCTTTTCTCTCTATCTCGTCGTGTTAGTTACTCTTCACCCAATTCTCTCTCTGTCTCTCTTAAACTGACTCCCAAGTTCTCCCAGTTCGAAGACTCGAGACAACGAAGACAGAGACAGACAATGAGAGAGACAAAGACAAATTGCCTAATGTGACAGTGTTCACATACAAGTCTGATCTTTTCACCTGTTTGTGTACTGTGCCACATCAGTTAACCTGAAAGGCTATGTCTGTAATCTTCTGTTATGTCTGCTTAGATTTACAATTTACGGGAAAGGTCGTATTTGCTGGATCGTACATCAGCATAATGAAGCTTAAAACGACATCAGCATCACTTAAAAATCGTAAAAAGCTACTTGTACAACTATTTTTTTTCTTAAGCTTTAACATGCTAACATCGCATCATCAACAATCATTGACTCTATCGTTATATCCATTGCTGAAGTTAAATGTTAATTTGTAGGTAATTTTATTTACTGCTATTTTCTCAATTAATAGCGAAATTATAACAATAAGTATACTTTTGACTTATCAACTTCATCATGACGCCAACTATAACAAAAAGGATTAATTGTAATTAATATCGTCATATCCATAACAATTACTAAATTATTGTTATCGCTCCAACTTTAACCATGTCAAATTAATGCGATGTTAATTTCCATTGTAACCATCACTACAAATATAAACCAACAGAGGTCCTATTCAGACACAGAATTATTAACTGATATTCTCATTATGGTGAGCACTTCATGTAGAAAGGTTTGTCAAAAAACTCTTTATTTCTGTCTTGACACATGCGATTCCAAAAAGATATCAGGGATCCACCATTGTCCCCCTTTCCCTCCTCCTCCCCCCGCCAAAAAAAATATAATAAAAAGATTAAAAAAAAAAAGCGAACTCTCTCTCTCCCCCTCCTAAGAAAATAAACAAAACAAAACAAAAGGAAAAAACAAAAAAACAAAAAACAAAAAACCCAAACAAACCAAAACGGCAAAAAAAAAAACAAAACAAAACAAAAAACAACAACAAAAAATCCCACAAAAAACAACAAAAAACAAAAACAACACACACAAAACACACACACGGCCTCATCTCAACAGATCACTGGACTTTTTCTGTCCGTATCTTCACAACACTGACAACACTTAAGGATTAACCTTTCTCCACTTACGATACCGTTGTTGTTTTTTTTTTTGGGAAACTTTTTGACCACTTCGTACCTTCTGCCCTCATGGCCAGACAACATCTCTGTAGCACTGTCCACTTCTGCAGTCTTGTGAGTGGGGTCTCCTGTTTGAAGGTAATCCAGGGCGTCCTCCAGTATGTACCACGTTGATCCCTGACACACACACACACACACTGGCTTGGTGGATGTGTCACTGGGATTTCCCGGTGTGCCACCAGGGTCTGATGGATGTGTCAAGATGATCCTGTTACATAATGCATAGGGGGACATAACTCTGCCTTCTCTGTTGCGTTTCTTTGTTCTTTGTTTTTTTTTATATTATATTTGTTTCTAAAAGGAAGGTTTTTTTTTGCTTGTCTGTTAACTGTGTGTCTCTGTTCTTAACATTCTGTTTATCTATTTCTTTGCGAGCAAGAATATTAAATTTGTCTGTCTGTCTATCTGTCTGGCAGGCAAGCGGTGAGGGTTTGAGCCACATCCATACCATTAATCCTGTCCTTTCTCGTGTTTTTACGACTTTCATCTAAGTTTTCGATCTGGTATTAGATTTAATTTGTGGTTGCTTGGGATTTTTTTTAATCAATCGTTGACATCTTTCGATCCTCAAGGCTAGCTTAGTCTCCCAGTCTCTATCGTTGTTTGACTTCTTTCTTCTCTCTGTCTCTGCCTCTCTCTCTCTGTCTCTGTCTCTCTCTGTCTCTGTCTGTCTGTCTGTCTGTCTGCCTCTCTCTGTCTCTGTCTCTGTCTCTGTCTCTCTCTGTCTGTCTGTCTCTGTCTCTCTCTCTCTGTCTCTGTCTGTCTGTCTGTCTGTTTGTCCCTGTCTGTCTGTCTGTCTGTCTGTCTGTCTGTCTGCCTCTCTCTCTCTCTCTCTCTCTCTCTCTCTCTCTCTCTCTCTCTCTCTCTCCCTCTCTATCTCTGTATATTTTTGTTTGTGTCTCATGTTCTAATTTTACACATATTATGTATTTTTTTGTTAAGTGCTCTGCTAGCCTAAAAAAATCCTGCAAGAATTAACTTTTTGATCTAAAATTTTTTCTCCTTGCTTGCATAATTATCTTTCTTGAACAATCCATCATTGCACACATACAGCTATATGTTATTTTGCATTGATTTCTCCTTCATTCTACCTGTCTTTATGAAGCTTTTCTTTTTTCTCTTTCCATTAGGCTTTCTTTGACCTTTCTTTTTCTTCTTTCTCTAACTACGTATTTTGGAGTCTTGGCTGCACCGGCTTGTTATTCATGGGCAGTTCAATTTGGGTCTCATTTCCATTGCTTCATCTGTCGAAAGCCTCAAACAATTGTTGAAATAATATTACCAGTTGCTATGAAAAGATTTTAAGAATGAGTCCTTTAGAAGATAAAGAGAACAAAAACGAATAAATCAAGTACCACAACAAATGATTGAATATGTAATTTCTCTCTTTTCTTTCCCCAATTCCTCTCACCCATCAGCAACTCCTCCACAAAGATTCCAGGCTGAAAGATTTTTGGACATGCTGGCCAAAACATTCGGTAATATTTTGTATTTTTGTTGATATCAATGTCACTCAACTTAAAACTAAGCCTTACAATAACCCTATTGATTACCCTTACCATAACACTATTTGTTTTCTTAGCCATACCCGTATTATTTACTCTAAGCGTAACCCTTTTGCTTACCGTAAGCGCAATCCTATTGTTTACCCTTACCGTAACCCTGTTATTTTATCTAACCGTCACCTTATAATTTCTTCAACTCTTGATCTGGATTTAGCCTAGTGAAAATCCTAATAAAAAACTTACCTCAAACACGAATAATAACCTTACAAAAGTATATTACTAACTCTAACCTAAGATTTATTGCTCATAACCTTACGCTAACTCTAATCCTAACTATAATACTAACCTTGAATCAAATTGCAACATTCACTCTAACCTAACTGAACCTGCGTTATTAATATGTATCCTTGTTCCACAATTACCCTAACCTTAACATTATACTCTAACCCATAAACATTAACCCAGCCCTATCCATCACCCTAACCATAAACCAAAACCATGCCGTAACACTCACCCAATTCTTTGCCTAACCTTAACCTTACCTTAACTATAGACCTAAACTTACCATAACGAAACCCGTAAGCTACCCTTGACCTCTTACCCTAACCATATTCCGACCAATCAGCTAACCCTAACACAACCCTTACCCTAAACAAACAGCAAACTAAGTTTAATCCTTATCCAACCCCCGACCCTAATCCTAATACAAATCTAATGCTCCCTTAAAGTAAACAATACTTTAATGATCTCACAGATTTAAAGTAAATGTCGAAAATTTTCCATATATGTCGCTTATCTCTTTTCTACCACTCTCCCAATATTTGCGACAACACGAATGAATGGTTAATGAAATTGTTTGAAAAAAAAAAAAAAAGCTAAAAAAGAAGGAAACAAAAACAGAAGTGGGGCAAACACCGACCCATATTGGAAACGTTTAACTTAACTCAAGCAAAGCAATAAGGATAAAGCCCTCAGCTTCTCTGTATATTTAGAATTCATGATATTCCACAGTTTTGAAGTTTCATGATCAAACATGATAAAAACACATTTTTTTTTTTACTGTATATGCCTTTTTAGTACGAGAAAATTAATTAATAATTATCTTTTGGAAAATAAAGGGACGAGTAAAAAAAACAAACAAACAATCCAACTCAAAAGATTTATTGGCATGGCTTTCACGGTATAAAAGAAGCTGAATAAACTTTGTTACTGCCCTTGGAAAGCACGGACTATGTCACCGACTTAACTTCTTTGATGCCTAAAACGTGTTCTGTTTTAACCACACCGCATTCTTTCTCTCTACTTGCATCTTTTGTCCTCACCTTAACTTCTTTCTGTTTTCACGTCTGACAGACCCAAAAGTGGCGTACGCGGACCTTCTCTCAGCATTACACAAAAGAATGAACCTAGGTAAGAAAGTGAAGTTACCTCCCCTTTCCTCTTACTTTCTTCTCTCAGCATTACTCAGGAGAATGAACCTAGGTAAGAAAGTGAAGTTACCTCCCCTTTCCTGTGATTTTCTTTTTGTTTCTCAACTTTACTGAAATCTTGTGGTCATTTCAAAAACCCATAAATTATGGCCTACAGATAGGTGACTCAATTATTGCTATTTTTGCAATATAAAACTGACAGGCTTACTCGTTCTATACTTTCCTTTCTATATTTTGAATATTTCATGTCGTGTCAATATTATCATTCTCTAATGACTTTTGTATAATGTTTCTTCAACTGAACCTTCAGTTATTACTACTGACAGAAAACCGTTATCAATTTCTCCATTAACTTCGCTCGAGTGTGCGAAGCCCCTAGCTCCAGTTTTGTGGAAGGTGGCGACCACAAACAATTACTTCCAACTTTCCATGGTCTAAAAGAAAATAGGCACACGTGGCGTTTGGACTATTAAATCTTGGACAATAATGAAGACTAACCCGTGACGAATGTATACATCCGAGGTTGTGAAGAGAGCTCACCACAGAGGCGTTGAGGAGACCAAGAGCTTACTTTCTCAGTTCAGACTTATATCTCGACACAGTCGGATGATACCTCAATAATTCAATTAAACCGATAAATCCAAAGGTTTATTTAGTGTTTCTTATTGATTGCATTAGTGCTACACACAACTTTATAACTACGGGGCAAAAAGAAATAACGCAACTATATAAATTATTGTTTAACATATAAACTTTTCACTTAATAAGTTTCGACAGTAATGATACAAAATCGTGCTTTCCGTTCAACCGTTTTTGCTTTCCATTTGGATTTCCAACTTTGCATGTGGCACATGACACGATTGAGCTGATGACATGCTTTCACCCTGCAGCTATATCTTCTACCCCACGCCCTTTTATCTACTTCATTTCACTTTGGTTTCTCTGCCTTTCTTTGTCTCTGAATTTTTTTTTGTGGAAATTTCAGCTTCACCTAAGATATCAACTCTGGAGGACTATATTTGAATGCAAACCCTTTGGACATTAAACAAATTGGTTTATTATCATCTCATGCCAAAAGATTCACAGTGCAGATCACAAAATGGGAAACAAAATAGTGAACCGTAAACAAATCCCTCCTCATACTCTATCCTCTTTCCCTCCTCCATTCTCTCTTTCTCTCAAAACCTTTTATTTTCCAGACCCATCTATTGTCGCCAACGCAACAGCAGCAATATCCGGTCCAACTGCTGTACCGGAAGCAGCCGGCGGAAATCCCAGCACCCTTGAAGCAGGTCAGAGTTCACTTCCAGCGATGCATTTTTGTTATGTTTGATCTTTTGTATTGGGGTAGTTCAAGGTGTCACGATAAATGGTGTATTTCTGTCATCATCGTGATTAAAAAAAACAAAGTTAATGATATCTTTAGACAAATAATGAAATTTTCCTTTACGCTACAGTGCTTCTCAAAATTCTCTTTTCTTTACTTACTTTATATATATATATATATATATATATATATATATATATATATATATATATATATATATATATATATAAATCCCTCACCCTCTCCCTCCCTCACTCTCTTTCTCTTCCTGTCTTTCTGTATCTTCGTTGGAATTTCTCTCAAATTTCGCACAAATGGACATTACATTTGTTCCATGTTTAAACTAATACTAGTACCGTATCAAAAAATAGTAAGAAAAATGCCGATAACTTTCAATTGTTATTTATTTTCTTAAAATCTGTAAACGGCAATCTCTGCGAACTTTATAACACAAAATCTCCCTGGGCGCACACTTTCTGCACCCTAGTAAAACACATCACACAAGCAGACAGATGGCTGCCTCCATTGGAAAAGGTCGAAGTTAAAGTTCAGGAAAATTGCGAATTGCTCGCCTTGCATGCACCAGATAAAAATTGGAATGATTAAGAGCCAAACTTCTGCAATCTGCTACGTAATATAATAAAAACAAAGAAATAAATATGCTTTTCAAAGTCTTTATCTATATATTAATTCGGAAACTTTTTTTTCCTCCTGAAACTTATCTCCGTAGCTGTGAACTGCCCTGAGGCGCCACCTATACCAGGCACTGTGGTGACCTACACCTCTGACCCCCATGTTAGGGGTTCAAGGGCGTTCTATCAGGTAGGTGAGAGCGAGAGAGACACCGAGAGAGAGAGAGAGAGAGAGAGAGAGAGAGAGAGAGAGAGAGAGAGAGAGAGAGAGAGAGAGAGAGAGAGAGAGAGAGAGAGAGAGAGAGAGAGAGAGAGAGAGAGAGAGAGAGAGAGAGAGAGAGAGAGAGAGAGAGAGAGAGAGAGAGAGAGAGAGAGAGAGAGAGACCGAGAGAGACCGAGAGAGAGAGAGAGAGAGAGAGAGAGAGAGAGAGAGAGAGAGAGAGAGAGAGAGAGAGAGAGAGAGAGAGAGAGAGAGAGAGAGAGAGAGAGAGAATGTGAAAGTGGAAGCGTAAGAGAAAAATAGATGCTGGTTGTGAAATAGTGAAGCAGTGGGAAAAAGGGAGAGCGAGATTGAGAGAGAAGAGGAAGAGAGAAAAAGAAAGTGAAAGTAAAAGAAAAAGAAGATAAAGATAAACAGTGAGATAGTGTGATTGAATGAGAGAGAGAGAGGGAGAGAGAAAGGGAGAATGAATAACAGATACTTATAATATATGATAAAGAGGAGAAGTATAAGTTTAGTATGTACAGAACATGGCAGAGAGAACTGTTCAAGGAATAATTTAATAAATTAGCGCGCATCATTTATTCAAATGTGAAGCACCCAGAGCAATCCCAGCTGAAGTCGCCGACAGCTGTGTTGGGTTGAAGAGCAATAAAGACAAGAATTTATTATTTTGTAATTTAAAAGAAAGAAAATATTCTTAATAAATTTCTTTGCTCAAAAAATTTTAAAGTTATACTAATTTAGTCTTCTTGAAGGTATTTTTTATCACCTTGAAGGTATTTTTTATCATCTTGATGTGATATCGAAAACTTAATATGAATAGTGAGCTAATTATGTAAAACTCAATTAATTATTTTTAAAGATTTAAAAAAAAATTTTATTGATCTGTTGGTTAAATAAATGAAAAGCTATGAATTTCCGTAAGGCACGTTTTCCCGGACATTAGTAGAGTTCTAAAAAGCCTTTAAAAGAATAATTATTATGTTAAGTGGCTTAGGTAAGGACAGAATTAGCCAAATTCTTACACGCACCTATTCACCCAGGGTGACTCACAAACAGACTTTAAAAGATCGAAGAAACAGAAACAAATTTGTGTACAAAACTAACTTTACAGGAACAAGGAAAGTTGGGACTTCAACACGACCAAGACGTCTCTTGTTTTGACTAACTTTCATTTCGCAAAATCATTGGTTGATATTTGAAATTATGGGATGCCTTTTATCTGGTTCACAGATCAGTATCTAGAGACTCTTATAGAACAATTGTGATCTCTTTTTTACATTTATTTCTAGTTCTGTTTTATTCATATTTTCAATGCCCATATTTAACTGAAATATCTTCAATGCCCATATTTAACTGAAATATCTTCAATGCCCATATTTAACTAAAATATCTTCAATGCCCATATTTAACTGAAATATCTTCAGTACCCATATTTAACTGAAGTATCTTCAATGCCCATATTTAACTGAAATATCTTCAATGCCCATATTTAACTGAAATATCTTCAGTGCCCATATTTAACTGAAGTATCTTCAATGCCCATGTTTAACAGAAATATCTTAAATGCCCATATTTAACTGAAGTATCTTCAATGCCCATATTTAACTGAAATATCTTCAATGCCCTTATTTAACTGAAATATCTTCAATGCTAGGATCTACGTTTTCTACGTTTTTAATTTTTTTTTCTCGCAACTGTCGGTCAGTGTGAGATCGGCTTCACAGGTCGGTCAAGGTTTGCGCAATGCCAGAGTGGTGGACAGTGGTCATCAACACAGGGCTACACAGGCTGCGTGCCAGGTAAGCGTGGGACTGAGTGTAAATTTTTTTTGTACAAGATGGCTCAGTCGGCAGAGTATTGAACTGACAATACAAAGGTCCGGAGTTCGAATCATGCTTGGTCTGTCTAATAGCATCTTTGTCTCATGTAAACAAGCATAGATTAAGGTCTAAAGAGAAGTTTAATAGTTTCTGAGATTGTAATGGATACTAAGGCATTGCCTTTTGTCAAAAGATCTGCTTCTCTTAAATTTATTCTATAGCTTTTCTCTCTCTCTCTCTCTCTCTCTCTCTCTCTCTCTCTCTCTCTCTCTCTTGTTTATACTTACCTTTTTGACAATAAGGTACGCAACATACATGTTTTGCATTATACAGACTGCAAATGTATTGCCTTCCTGCTTCTAATAGTTCTTACATTTTCTACCTTAATAGTAGGCTTAATAAGCGTTCTCTTCTATTCTGTAACTTTTCTCTCTCTCTCTCTCTCTCTCTCTCTCTCTCTCTCTCTCTCTCTCTCTCTCTCTTGTTTATACTTACCCTTTTGAGACAAGACTATAAAGTACGCAACATACATTTTATGCATTATGCAGACTGCGAACTTAACTCAGTGTATTGCCTTCTTGCTTGTAATTGTTCTTACTTTTTCGAGCTTAATAGTAAGCTTAATAAACGTTCCCTTTTATTTTGTAATCTTCCCCCCTCTCTCTTTCTCGCTCTCTCTCTCTTCCCCTCCCCCTCTTTCTTGATCATCTTCTCTAGTTGACTGTGGGAATCCACCCCCTGCAGTCCCACACAGCAGTCCTGCTGTAAGGGAGACAACTTTTGGCGCCATTGTTGTCTACAATTGCGAGTGAGTAACTTCCCTTTGTTCCTGAAACTAAAAATAATGTTTTCTGTGTTAACATGATGTTTTTTTGCTCAAGAGCGCAGAATTGCTGTACTAAAATAATAAGTTTAGACCTGATAGCGTAAAAATATCAAACAAGCAGTACTGTGACAATCATTTATTCCAATGGCCATCATGGAAAGAGGATAGAATTGAAATAAGTGCACGTTTATTTCCCTTAGTAAAGGAGCAGTTAAAGAATTGCCCTTTTGCTCAAACAGAGGAAAAAAAAATGAACATGAGCAAAATCTTATCTGGGCATTTTTTTTATAGCTAAAAAAAGATTACTAAAACCCTTATAAAATTTCATTTAAGAATAAGGAAAAAAAGTATTGAGTACGTGTGAGCTTTCAACGCATCAGTCATAATAAAAAGTAAAATTGCTTTTTGTCTGTAGCGTTTTTATTTTGCATATCAATATAAACTATCGTGTAGAAATCAAAGTGTATGAATTTGTTCAATACTTGGATACCTCACAAATGACGTTGTAACATAAAAAAGTTTTTAGCAGAAATAAACACACACATATAGAAAGTCTAACTTCCATCAAGTTTTGTTTGAGTAGCAATAAATAGAGACATATACACTGTCTAACTTCCATCTAGTTTTGTTTGGGTAGCAATAAATACAGACATATACAAAGTCTAACATCCATCTAGTTTTGATTGTCTAGAAAAAAACACACACATATACAAAGTCTAACATCCATCTAGTTTTGATTGTCTAGAAACAAACACACACATATATACAAAGTCTAACATCTATCTAGTTTTGATTGTCTAGAAATAACCACACACATATACAAAAGGTAACATCCATCTAGTTTTGACTGAGTAGAAATAAACATAAAGCCTGACATACATCTTCTTTTGATGCAAACAACCCACCGATAAAGTTAAAATCGATAGGCTATATGAAATAATCAAGAAATCAACCCGTGTATTTTTTTAAAACATAATCAACTGACTAAATCCCCAGACCTGGTTACAAGCTCAGCAATCCTGGCGCTAATGTCACGTGCCTCGCTTCCGGGAAATGGGACACGCCCACTTTCACGTGCGACAAGGCCTCCACGTCCACCGTGCCCCAGCGTGAGTTTCCCTTATTCTTACTGACTAAATTTAGAAACAAATCTTACTTTGTCTTAAGTAAAAGCAACGATTTGTCCAGTGCAAGTTTTCAGATATGACGTGGCAACACGTTTGTGATGACTTTATGTGTATATATATATAATTATGTATATATATACATATACACACACACACATATATATATATATCGATATTAATAGAGAAAAACAGCTTGGGGTGGATACGAGAGGGCAGAAAGGGGAAGGAAGGAAAAGGGTTTGCATCACATTTGCCTCTTGAAAAAAAAACCAAACAATACAGAACAATAAAAACAAAAAAACCAAAAAAAAACCAAAAACAAAAACAAAACAATAAACAAACAAGGAAACAAAAATTAAATCAAAAGAACAAAAAAACTAACATATGAAAAATTAATACTGAAGATTATTTTAACAATGATTTACCGTAATTAGAAAAAAAATCACATCATTTAATAGACAAAACTTATCAAAAGAAAACTATTTCTGATTTTAAACTTTAACCGCCCTTTAAATAAACAGTATTTTTCCGCTTGAATGCATATTACATACAGCAAAGTTTGTTCTCTCATCATAATTTTATGACCTCTGACCTGTCTCTGTTTTTGCCTCGGCATGATGTTTTACCTTGATACCAATTGACCTCTGACCTCTTGATATTTCAGTGAACCCCGCTAGTTTGTCTGGCTTGAGTTCTCTTTTCTCCTCTGCTGGACCGGGAGGAAACGCCCCTACTGGAAGTAAGATTTTATCATTATACACGTACGCGACTTTTTGTGGAATGAGAGGGAGAAAGAGGAAGGCAGAGAGAGAGAGAGAGAGAGAGAGAGAGAGAGAGAGAGAGAGAGAGAGAGAGAGAGAGAGAGAGAGAGAGAGAGAGAGAGAGAGAGAACTTGTCAAAGGGAGGGAGAGACTGAGAGAATGAGTTCGAGAGAAGGAGGTCGAGAGAGAGAGAGAGAGAGAGAGAGAGAGAGAGAGAGAGAGAGAGAGAGAGAGAGAGAGAGAGAGAGAGAGAGAGAGAGAGAGAGAGAGAGAGAGAGAGAGAGAGAGAGAGAGAGAGAGAGAGAGAGAGAGAGAGAGAGAGAGAGAGCTAGAGACAGAATGCGTGGACAAAAGGAGAAAGAGCTTGATTGAAAAAAAGAAATAAGAGGGATATAGGTATTTAAAGATCCTATTTATTTATTTTTTTCCCCCAAACATAATGGAAACACCAACGTTCTATAGCCAGCTTTTCTATCTCTATCTCGCTTTCTCAACAGATCCAATGATGGACGCATTAATGAAAAGTAAGTCTTTAGGAAACCAACAATGACTTTTATCAGTCAGCGATAGAAATAATTTTAATTATTTATCATTCAGTAAAGTCTTGCTGAAAACGATTAGTAAATGAATCTCTGGTGGAATCTGACGCTGGTATGGAACAAACACTAGTATTTAGATCTGTATTAGACTTTCCCATCATCACTAGATTTCCTTCTATTAATTTTATGCACGTCATCACTTAGAATAAGGCTGTTTCCCTTTACGTCAAGTTTTAGTATCAAACTGAAAGGCCTTTTGCAATTGAAATGAGTGTTATCTTTTTTTTTCGGATTTTCTTTTAGTTATTCTTCCTATCTATTTTTTTCAGCGATGGCTACGATGGGAAAAACTGGAAATTCTCAACAAGGTAAGACATTTCTCAAAAAGGGATAAAGTGTGACGTCACAATTGGTACTAATCAATCTGAGAGCAGTAGAAAAATTAGATTTCATCACCTCTGATTAGCCGTCCATGTAGTGGATTTTACTCACATCATGATTATAACAGCCCATAATCTTTAGAACCCTGGGCTTCCCAGCCTTGCATTCCCACATTCCTGGCTTCCCAGGCCAAAACTGGTATTTTACCTTGTGTACTAGAACTTTACATAACATGCAAACAATTCAAAATTGGTTCTAAATAACTGAGGCTCTTATCATATTTACATTTCTGCTCATCTTTAGCGCCAACATTGTTATTTGTGGTGCCAGTTGGTTCAACAGGTAGACCCCCGTTCTTATGCAGAGATAAACTTTTCATTTCTCCATCACCACTTGGTCCTGGTTCATCTAGATCTAGATCTAAATCTAAATCGCCTTGTACTTCATCCTGAAAACCTCACATCGCCAACATTTCCAAAATCTCTTTCTGGATAATTCATTGGCTGGTCTTTCTTTTCATCTTCCGAGTCAAAAAGCATCGATCTGACTTTATTCCTATTGCTAGCAAAGTAAAGCTTTACTCAGCAAGGGAAGACATCCTTGAACGAATTGTAAAACCCGATTCAACTATTGCAAATGTTGGAAAGACAAAAGTAATGTTAACAAGTTAACAAGGGAAACGCTACACATTTCCTTCTAAACTTAAAAAAATGCACATATTTTACACTTTATACACAACTTTACACTGAAGCAGTGATATTTTGAAAGAAAACGTTTTATTTTCCATCAGTTAAGGCTCTTAACTTAGATATGTGCCCATTATTCCGAAATAAAATCTGCCCCTGTACAAATAAACTTCAATGGTTTTCTTTGTTTTTTTTTCAGCCCCACCAGCAACGCCTGGTGCTGGTAATACCAACAACAACATGCTCGCCAACTTCGCCAAAATGTTCCCTCAACTTGGTAAGAATCGAACAAAGAACAAAGAGCTTCGTTGAGCAATGCTTACAATCTTATTTTCAATCATCTCAAAAGGAAAGACTAAACATAAAAAATATAAAAGGAATACTTCTGTATTTAAATAGCTCGCCTTCATGAGTTCTACTTTAAAAGAAATTCTTAATTTCAAATTAAATTAATTTTTATATTTAAAAAAAAAATGGATAAGGGGTGTTTAATGACGAAACTCTTTTTAGGTCACAAAGTTGAAAGTTTACATGTGGTAGCTTATATCACTCACAAAGTAAATAGATCAATCAACTAATGAATCAATCAACTACTTAATCAATTAACCTATACATCCATCTTCTCACCAAACAATCCATCACTAAATCTATCATTTTATCAAGAAAATCAGTGCACCAACTAACCAATCAATGGATCAAAAACAAAAACAAAAAACAACCAGTTTTAACCTCATTCAGACTTTCATGTGTTTTTTTTTAATTATTTTGTGATAATCGGTGAAAAAAAATTAATCGACTTATTAATAAATGAAGAAACGAAAAAATGAATGAATTAAATATTTATTTAAATACCAAACCATAAAACCAACAATCAACAATGTGATCAATCAAGGTATTTAATCTATCAAACAATCAATGAAATTAAATAGAATAACGTCAATTAGTCTATTAGAATAGAAGTATGTAAACCTTAACACGTGCTGACGTTATTTTTGATAAATTAATCGACTAAAATAGCTCTACTTTTTACTGTTTTCACATCCCTCCCCCCACCTAGTGCCAACTGCACCACCCACTACCACTCCAGCTCCTACACCATCAGTACAGAACAACAACAACGCAATGTCAGGAGGATTCCGTAAGTTTTTTTTTAACCTTGTCACAATTCATACCTTACACTGTTAAATGTGTAACTTGTCCTTAAAAAAATCAGTAGACTTGGAACCAAGTATTTTTTACCAATTCAGTCATTTCTTGATTTCAACGCTTTGGAATATGCAAGGTACTCGAGTAAAATTTTTTTCTTCTGACCATGCGTATGATGCTTGGTAAGATTATACATAAGAAAGAATTTTTTTGTTCAGCTATTTTCTTTTTCTCTTATTTCATGATTCTTACTTCGTTACAAATTCGATACAATTTTTTAGATTTTTAGAGTGAAATGTTAAAATTGAAGATTCTACATGAAAAGAATGCTTAAAAATCACAAAAATTCTTTTTTTTTCTTTCTTAAATTTTTATTATCAGAGTTACCAAGTCACCTCCAAAGCCTTCTTCCCAGTAAGTAATAATACAAAATAATTACCGGAAGAAAGTAATACTAAAAACAATTACAGGAAGTAAGTAATAACACGAAAAAATTACAGGAAGGAAGTAACAAAAAAACAAAAAAAATTGAAAGTAATAAAACACAAGAACTACTCAAACTAATGACATAAAGTAATAAAGACAAGGAAATAAATCGAAAGACTTTCATCGAGAAATGTCACATATATATATATATATATAATTGTACGAAAAATGACACAAAGTAATTGTTATATGATAAAAATCACTAGAATTGATTCAAAGTGGAGGTTTCCATAGTTAAAAGAGGATAAATAATGCTTCAAACTTGTTTTATATAGATTTTGACAAACTTCTATTTTGATAAACATTAAATTCCACCTATTTTCTAAGAAAAAAATGCGGCAAATTTCAATATAATTACCGCTAAGTTAAAAAAAAATTACTTCATATTTCAGTTGAAATAGATCTTTATGATTTATAAGGATTATCTTTTTTAGATTTATATTTCATAACCTAAAATTGAATAAAACGAATTTTTTTTTACAAGGATTAAACATAAAACGAGACAAATAATAAATTAAAATGAACACTTGTGTATGTGTTTTTTTTCAGACGGAATGTCCAATACACAGGGAATGAGTAAGTTTGATAGAAATATCTTGTTTTATAAAACTGTACTGTTTCAGAGAAACGTCTTCTTTTATAGAAACGTACTGCTTCATAAAAGCCATGAATAAACATACTATCATTTGTGAGTCAAATATCGAAAAAAAAATTTTAAAAAATTGAAAAAGAAGTGTTCACTTCTATGGTTTTTTTAGGTTGGTTCTTCTTAATTGTCTCCATTTCTCTAACTATTTTGGTCAAATTAAGAAAACTTTTTTTCCTTTCATCAAACAACCAAAGAGTGAACCAATAAACCTTCACAAATAATAATAAAAATAATTTATTTAATTCAATAGTTGTGTGAATGATTGAATTAATGAAACATCCAATAATCTTTTCTCAGTTTAAATTACCCTTATTAATCAATCATTTTTTTTTTTGCGAAAAATCAAATTATCATTTAACTAACTGTTCTCTCTCTTGCACTCTGTCTCTGTCTATCTGTCTGTCTGTCTCTCTCTCTCTCTGTCTGTCTGTCTGTCTCCCTCTGTCTTTGTTTTTTCTGTCGATGTGTTTCTCTCTGTCTTTGTCTTTTTCTGTCGATGTGTTTCTCTCTGTCTCTGTCTCTCTGTGTGCATTTGTCTTCTTCTTTCTCTTTTTCCATCTCTCTCTCTGTGTGCTTGTCTCTATGTGTCTCCATCTCTCTCTCACTCTCTCTCTCTCTTTTCCACTCTCTCCTTCTCTAAATGCTTGTCTCTGTGTGTGTATGTCTCTCCCTCCATCTTTCTCCCTTTCCCTCTCTTCCTCTCTCTCTCTCTATCTCTCTCTCTCACCAGACCCCTCAGATCTGATGACATTGGCCAGTGCAGGTCTAGGATCCAACAACCCAGCCATGGCACCCAGAAGTCTCAGTGAGTACACCGTGACAAACACACACGCACACACACACACCTACGTTTGGACATGGTGAAAAAGACCTACAAGCCTGATAGTTGTTAACTTTACACAAGTCTTGGTTGTTAATGAAAGCAATTTGTCCAAGCTAAATTAGACACACAAGCTTCACCATTAAAAGCACATTACATCACATTTTCTTAGTAAACTGAAAATAAAATTTTGTCATTGGTAAACTAGACACAGACTTTTGACCTTGACGCAGATGTAGACACAGAAGTCTGTTCTTGGAAACTAGACAAAGACGTTTGTCCTTGATAAAGTAGACACAGACATTTGTGCTTGGGAATCTAGACACACACGTTTGTCCTTGGTAATCTAGATACAGACGTTTGTCCTTGGTAGAGTAGACACAGACGTTTATCCTTGGAAACTAGACAAAAATGTTTGTCATTGGTAAAAAAGAAACATGCGTTGGCTTTGGTAAACTAGACACACACGTTTGTCTTTGGTAAACTAGACACAGACATTTATTGCAGTAAACTTCGCACACACAAATAAAAAACAATCACTTTATCAATGAATGGATGAACAAATGAATGAATGAATCAGTAAATGAACGGATGAATTAATCTAAATGAATGAATGAATGAGAAAAATGGATGAATTAATGAATGTATTAAATAATGAGAAATGAATCGAAGAACGATTGAAAACAAGCGAACAAATGAATGAACGGATGAATAAATGAATGAATTGAAACAAACGAACAAATCAATGAATGGGTGAATGAATGAATGAAAACAAGCAAACAAATCAATGAATGGATGAATGAATGAAAACAAGCGAACAAATCAATGAATGGGTGAATGAATGAGTGAAAACAAGCAAACAAATCAATGAATGTGTGAATGAATGAATGAAAACAACCAACAAATGAATGAATGAATAAATGAATAAACAAAATGAATAAATGAATAATGAATAAATAAATGAATAAATGAATAAACAAAATGAATAAATGAATATATAAATAAATATAATGAATATTTTATTCATTTATTCATTCACCGATTTGAATACATGAATAAATGAATAAACAAAATGGATAAATGAATGATGAACGAATGAACCAACAAATGACCCAACCATTGAAACCATGCTCTCACGTGTACCCCATCCCGCAGACCAACTGATGGGCGCGATGAACCCTCTCCAGGCGATGCTCGGAGTCTCCGGCATGGGAGGTTTGGGTGGCCTCTCACCTGGGGGGCCAGGTGGTGCTGGAGGACCTGGCATGGCTCCAGACCCTGAGAAAGCTGCGGAGCAGAGAGAGGAGAGTGAGTAGTGTGGTGGTTGGTAGATAGTAATGCTGTTGCTGCTGCTGCTGTGGTTGTTGTTGCTATCTTTGGTGTTGTTGCTTCTGCTGCTGCTGCTGCTGTTGTTGTTGTTGTTGTTGTTGTTGTTGTTGGTGCTGGTGTTGTTGCTGTTGTTGTTATTTCTTTTGTTGTTGCTAATTTTGGTGTTGTTGCCACTATTGCTGTTGTTTTTGTTGTTGTTATTGTTGTTGCTGCTGTGGTTGTTGTTGTTGCTGCTGTTTATGTTGTTGTTACTGATCTTGTTCTTATTGCTGCTGATGTGGGTTTTTTTTTGTTGTTGTTGTTGCTGCTAGTGCTCTTGTTTTTGTTGAATATCTTCTATGAATGAGGGTGCTAACTTTAAACTAATGTTGGTTAAAATAGTGCAAGTGTCAGTCTTTGTTTTGCTAGTTATAGCGTCGTTAATTTATATACATTTTATAGATAAAGCGGTGGTGCTGTTTACCATCACACAGTTTATTTGTGCTCGTGCTATTCTTTATTGGTGATATTTTAGGTGTGTTTTTTTTTTCTTAATGGTTCTGATAATTGAATAATTATACAGATGAATATTTCATTACAGTTAGTTGTAACAAGCAAAAAGTTTGTTGGCAACAACTTAGAATTTCTATTTTAAATTATTTACCAACTTTTTTTCCCGTCTAAAAATGATAATACGTTAAAAGTAACAAATTCCAACAATTGTTCTTGCCTTCCTATAAAGTGACAAACTGATTTAAAAAAAAACAAAGGGAAAGAAAAAGGTAAATTATAGATGTCGTTAAGAATTACTACAAATTACATATTACTGCCCTTTATTATGTAAGCTTTGGAATAGCCACCCAAAGTTTCACCGAGCAGTTATGTTATGCTAAATTTTGTGAATCAACTTTGCGAATAAATTTTTAATTTCCTTTTACAATTCCAAATCCCTCAAACTTTTCTGAACTTTTTGTCAATTTCAGAAATTTTCTGCCCTCTAAGGCTAAATACTGTAGGTAGCTATATTTAAAAATTAAAGGAAGACGTCACGTGGATAGAGAACCTAATGAAAACCAGTGAACCAATCAACTAATCGTGCGCCCATCCACAAGTTTAGCAAACAATGTTCAAAGAATACCGAACTTTTTAGCCTTTCCTTTTTTTATTTTTTTTTGCCTCTATAGGTTTTAAAAATCAATATTAGCCTCAAGAAAAGAAACTGTAAAATTGGTTTAAATCTTGTTGTTTTTTTTACAGTGATGATGCGTGCAATGATGGCATCTGCAATGAAATGTAAGTTTTGAATTACTTGTTTCCTTTGATTACTTTTCCGTAAAAAAAAATACATACTTCCATTTATTTGTTTCCCTTAAAAAACCATCTGTAAAATTGTGCATTTTCATTAAAATATATTTGCTTGCCTCATTTAAAATTGAATAAAAAAATTTGCATTAATTCTTTTCCCTTCATAACCTTTCTGTGATGCTATTTTTAGATATCAGTCAAATCAATTCATTTTCTTTCCTCTTTATTTGTGTTTATGTCTCTATGTCTTTTTCTTTATTCTACAACAACAACAACAACAACTACTACTACTACTACTACTACTACTGCTACTACTACTACTACTACTACTACTACTACTACTACTACTACTACTACTACTACTACTACTACAACTATTGCTGCTGCTGCTACTGCTGCTACTACTATTACTACTACTACTGCTGCTGCTGCTGCTGCTACTACTACTACTGCTGCTACTACTACTACTACTACTACTACTACTACTACTACTACTACTGCTACTGCTGCTACTGCTACTACTACTACTACTACTACTACTACTACTACTACTAACGTAATGTTTTCTCTCTGTGGACTCCAATTCTAGCTATAATGGCTACTACTACTACTACTACTACTACTACTACTACTACTACTACTACTACTACTACTACTACTACTACTACTACTACTACTACTACTACTACTACTACTACTACTACTACTACTACTACTACTACTACTACTACTACTACTAACGTAATGGTTTGTCTCTGTGGACTCCAATTCTAGCTATGATGGCACCAAGAGCAGCACCAGGCGGCAATAATTCTACAGCAGGAGGGAAACCTCTGAACTGTAAGTAGCCTCCCTTGACTTTAACTAGTTAGGTCTCTTTCAATCAACATGGAATGGCCATGGCCTTTAATCATCTAGGCCTACTCAAATCTATCCCGGCGGAGGTCGGCTTTTAAGCTTTATGGATAAGAAGAATAGGGGAAAAAAGATAGATAGGTAGATAGATAGATAGATAGATAGAGGGAGAGAGAGGCAGAGAGAGAAGAGAGAGAGAGGCAGAGAGAGAGAGAGAAGAGAGAGAGAGAGGGAGAGAGAGAGAGAGAGAGAGAGAGAGAGAGAGAGAGAGAGAGAGAGAGGGACAGAGCGAAACAAATAGGAAAGGAGAGAAAGCGAGTCGGAAATTGTGGATGTTATATATATATATATAGAGAGAGAGAGAGAGAAAGAAATTGATACATATATAGACAGTGAGAGTGAAATATGCAAAGACAAAAGAGACAAATTAAAGAGAGAGGAAGAGAGTCAAAGATATATATATATATATATATATATATATCTTTGACTCTCTTCCTCTCTTTTTAATTTGTCTCTTTAATATATATATATATATATATATATATATATATATATATACATATATAAAGTTTGAAGATAAGGTGGAATAATTGATGAGAGTGCTCAACTGTGGGAGCAATACATAAATATAGAAGATCTTACCTGAAATTTCCATGCATACTACACTTGTGTTTCAAGCGGAGGACAAAGCTGTCGCCGGTCCTCCGCTCTCTTCGGGTATGACTGAGGTGTGTTCGTTTGCGCTTGCCGTTCCGACCTTGTGTTGTTGTTTATTTTCGTTTCCGGGCCACTGATAGTTTTGTAGTAAATTTTTTTTCCGGTGGGGGCACGATGAAAATATTTCCCTTCTTTTGTTGAGGCTTGGTTTTGTGTGTAGAATGAAGTATTTTTCTGCTGTGCAAAGGTTGCATCTGTTTGTTGCTGCCGAGTATGGCTGCGCTCTTTCGATTACAGCCCATGATAAGTGGTATGCGGTTTTAGATTCTTTAAGCTTCCATATTAATTCACTTAAAGTTGTGGCTGATTTCTTGTGGTTGAGTCGAAAGCTCGACGTGTGCTGATTGTATCGGGTTTTGAACTCATTTTCTGTGATTCCTATATAGGTGTCTTGTGTTTTCGAGGGTATCTGTTCCACAGTTGCCTTGTAGACCACTCCCCTTTGAAGACACTGGCCATTGAGTGGGCAAGATTGTTTATCCCTGCAGTTGCAAGTCTTGCCTTGTGATTCCTTTACTTTTGTAGACTCAAGGACTGTTTTATTGTGGTTAGAAATGATGTGTTTCATATTCTGCATGCAGCTGTAGCTTAGCTTTACAGTGTTTTTATTTAATATTTTGTGCAGCTTGTTGTTTGTTGGGAAGCACGAGTGGAGGAGTCCGAAAAACATTTTCCCGATGTTGGTGGCGACATTGACACTGAATGGGGGGTTGAACCAGATAATGTTTCTCTTTCGTATTCTCTTCTTGCTTTTTTCGTCTCTTTTTTCATTGGGTTGTGTATTTATTTCGCCAGTAGTGTGATTGTGGTTTGCTTTGGTGGCTTTTTCTTCCGGCTTATCGCTTTTAGTGTATTGTATTTGTTGTGTATGCCCGTTTGTCCGTAGTGCGGCATGATATGGCTTTGCTGCCTTGTTAAAAATATTAAAATTAGCGGAGTTGTTTGAGAGGCGGAATGTGATCCGATTCGACAAGTTTTCAATGATGGGACGGTGGATCGTTGCTATAACGGTGGATAAAGTTGATTTTGCTGTTCGGTTTTTGGTATGGTTGATATAGCCCCCTACTCAGATTGAGGGTGACGTCCAAAAAATCTACCACTTTTTTACCACAATCCTTGAGTCTACAAAAGTAAAGGAATCACAAGGAAAGACTTGCAACTGCAGGGATAAACAATCTTGCCCACTCAATGGCCAGTGTCTTCAAAGGGGAGTGGTCTACAAGGCAACTGTGGAACAGATGCCCTCGAAAACACAAGACACCTATATAGGAAACACAGAAAATGAGTTCAAGGCCCGATACAATCAGCACACGTCGAGCTTTCGACTCAACCACAAGAAATCAGCCACAACTTTAAGTGAATTAATATGGAAGCTTAAAGAATCTAAAACCGCATACCACTTATCATGGGCTGTAATCGAAAGAGCGCAGCCATACTCGGCAGCAACAAACAGATGCAACCTTTGCACAGCAGAAAAATACTTCATTCTACACACAAAACCAAGCCTCAACAAAAGAAGGGAAATATTTTCATCGTGCCCCCACCGGAAAAAACATTTACTACAAAACTATCAGTGGCCCGAAAACGAGAATAAACAACAACACAAGGTCGGAACGGCAAGCGCAAACGAACACACCTCAGTCATACCCGAAGAGAGCGGAGGACCGGCGACAGCTTTGTCCTCCGCTTGAAACACAAGTGTAGTATGCATGGAAATTTCAGGTAGGATCTTCTATATTTATATATATATATATATATATATATATATATATATATATATATATATATAATGTATATATATTTATATATATATGGTTGATTAAAGCGATTGATAGTCATACAGAAAGATATGTAGACAGATAGATCGAGAGAGCAAGTGAGAGAGAAAGAGAGAGAGGGAAAGAGAGAGAAAGAGAGGGAGAAAGAGACAGAGAGACAATGAGAAAGATGATTATGTTGCACCCAATTTGTTCGAGCCTCACAGTTTGAACTAATTACAGAACAAGAGAAACTGTACTTTACCGCCAGTGACGCATGCTCTTCTGTAAATTACATAAAAATTTCATTTGGAAATAATATATCACATTTCAAAAGCACTCGCCTATCCTAGTGAGAATGCGCTGAAATTAATTTATTTCCCTAGCTGTTAACGCCCGCGTCTATGACGTAAGTTTAAAATAAGAAGGTTGTTGGCAAAAGTTATCCATCGGAAATTTTCTTGCATACCGCAGGCAACTTGTAGGAAATAGACCACCTGTAGAAAGATGTGGAAGTAAAGATGTGATGTCTTCCAATTTGACTGTCAAGCATTAGATTGGGGGGCGGGGGGCATTCAACTCCCAGGGGCCAAGACTTCAAAATGATGAGGTTGGATGCTCCCCCATATATCTGATAAGATATTCCTCTCCCTCCCTCCCCCTCCCCACAACCACCGTCAAACACAAACATAAACGCCAATTACTGACATGGACATAAAGAAGGCAGTCAAGGAACCATAAAGACTGAGACAGACGGAGCTAGACCTAAGGATCTAAAAATCCAAATGACTGTAAATTAAACAATAAAAACTACTGAAAAATCAGTCACAAACCTAGATCTAACTCGAGACCGACAAATAAGTTAAATCTAGGTTGTGGTTGATTTTCAGTATTATTTATTTCTTTATTTGAAATGAATTGCATCTTAAGATCCTTAGGGCTAGCTCCATCTGCATCAATCTCTATATTTGTTTGACTGCTTTCTTCATTTCTATGTCAAAAATTGGTGTACGTGTACGTGTGTATGTCTGTGTGTGCCTATACCAATTATTGACAGATCGGCACGAGTAGACACTTCTACATATTTTCAGCTTTCTTTAACGCCCCCAAAACTGTTTTCCGAGGAATCTTTTACGAAGACAAAGAAGCTCGGATAAAAGACAAAGAAGTAAGAGAAAGCCAAGACATGAAAGACACGAAATCTTATCTTTTAATTCACTCGTAATGAACAGAGTAGAGACATCACCGGGGATTTCAGCGGTGGAAGACAAACAGAAGGAAATTGCAAACAAATAGCATCAATTTTACACAGTGAAAGAAATAAGCAGCTCATTTCCCAACGATAAAATCTACGGAATTGAAGTAAATCCTTACTCAAAGGTTGATAAGAGCAGCCTAGGAAAGTTCTGACAAGGATCATTCCAACTGGCTCAATATTGATTGCAGAGGATTCAGCACAGAAAAGGTCCGAATGGGTTGAAGATAAAGAAAAACGAAATTGGTAGGGTCTCTAATTGTTTCCTTGAAATCGTCATGATTTTAAATAATCTCCCGGTAGTACCCATTCTTCAGAAATTCATGATAAAGAAGTGCTATGGAAGAGACTAAGAGAGAGATAGAGTGAGAAAGAGAGACATAAAGGGAGAGAAAGGTGTAGAGGGAAAGGGTCTGTGGAGAGAAAATAAAAGATAAAAAAGAGACAAAGAGAGACAGAGAGAGAGAGAAAGAGAGAGAGAGAGAGAGAGTGAGAGAGAGAAAGAGAGAGAGAGAGAGGAAAAGAGAGAGAGAGAAAGTAAGAGGAAAAGACACAAAGAGGAGAAGAACTAGAGAAATTTATACGCAAAGAAAGGAAGTTCGAAACTTGAACTTTTCTCATCGCTTATACTGAGACACACAGTTTATTGAAAACACCCCAAAACCCATCCACCCTTCCAGCTTTATAAAGCCTCGCCTTGGTTTTGAGACGACAGACCAATTTTGGTCACAAGATCAGTAAAAAAAAATTAATATTTTCTAGTTGCTAAAATGAGAGCAGAAAAGATCAACCATTTCAGTTACATGAAAAAAAAATATGAAAACATAATTTTTTTTTGGACTAAATTAGAACGATGTAATATTATGACGTCTCAAAGAAATGATAATAATGTTTTTTGGGGTATGAAAAACAATTTTGTTTGTTTGTTAATTTTCACTTGAATTAACTTCTTTCTTTTTTACAATTTTTTTTTCAGCTGGCATGGATATTCTTGGTAAGTTATTGAAATTGAAAATAGCAAAAAAAATAAAAAAAAAAAATAACAATAAACAAACAAACAACAAAACACACACAAACACAGAAAATAAATTCAACATCTTTTCGCATCTGAGGTGATGCAACTTCATGTTATATTTCAAAGGAAAATAAAAAAATATATATATAACGACAGTGACTTTATAGAGCTTTACACCTTAAAAGAAAAAACAAACACCTAAACAACAAAACTAAAGGAATAAAGTTCCCCCATCGAGCACAATATCTCTCTTTGTGTTTAGCAGAATCATAACGTCGAGATGCCTAACGGAGGCTCAGTCTTGGCCCTGATATCTAACCTCTAGAAAGTAGAATAAATATTTTTTATGTCACTTAATGTTAGAGTAAAAATGAGCATCTCAAATTTTATATTATGGATATAGGCAATAGTAATTATCTCCATAAAAATCAACAAGCGGTAGCAAAAAAAAAACCCAAAACAAACCAATCCCCCCAAAAAAACCCAAAACAAAACCCAAACAAAAACAACAAAACAACCCCCCCCCAAAAAAAAAACAAAAAAAAAAAAACAAAAAACAAAAACAACAAAACAACCCCCCCCAAAAAAAAACAAAAACAAAAAACAACAACAAACATACAAACCAAAAAAAAAAAAAAAAAAAAAAAACCAGAAAAGAAACCAACAAAAAAAACAACAACAAACAAACAAAAACTCTCATGTACTTAAAAGCGGTGCTAATAGGTTAAAATTCATGGAAATGGAAAAGGAATATCTAAAAAAAATACTGTAAAATAACCATAAAAGAACAACGTAAAAACCGCGTTATTTATGTGTCTGCAAATGTGTTCCAGCAATGATGGCGCTACAGAACAGTCTTGGTGGAGGCGGTGGAGCCCCTGGTGGAGGAATGGCCGGTAAGATGTGACCATTTTTTCATATAAGAATTTTGACTAGGATATAACCAAAGTTGTTTGAGACCTGTGTATCCGATGAGATGTGACCAATTTTTATCCTCTAAAAGAATGTTTACTAAGATATGTCGAAAATAGTTGTAAACTTGTGTCTCTGATAAGGTATGACCAATTTTTGACAATTAATGAATCTTGACTAGGATATGTCGAAAATAGTTGTAGATTTGTGACTATGGTAAGATATGACTAAGTTTTATCCATAAATGAATCTTGACTAGGATGAATCAAAAATAGTTGTAGACTTGTGTCTCCAATAAGTTATGACCAATTTTTGTCTTTTCATGAATCTTGGCTAGGGTGAGTCAAAAATAGTTGTAGACTTGTGTCTCTGATAAGATGTGACCAATTTTGTCTATATATGAATCTTGACTAGGATGTGTCAAAAATATTTTTAGACTTGTGTCTCCGATAAGATATGACCAATTTTTATCCCCTAAAAGAATCTTGACTAGTATGTGTCAAAAATAGTTGTAGACCTGTGTATCCAATAAGATGCTACCAATTTATATCCTCTGAAAGAATCTTTACTAGGATATGTCGAAAATAGTTGTAAACTTGTGTTTCTGATAAGATGTGACCAATTTTTGTCTATATATAAATCTTGACTAAGATGTGTCGAAAATAGTTGTAGACTTGTGACTTCGGTAAGATATGACCAATTTTTATCCATACATGAATCCTGTTCAGGATATGAACAAAATTGTTCTAGGCCTCGTGTCTCCGATAAGATATGACTACATTTTTTTCCACACATGACTCACGAGTAAAATTAGATCAAATGTGTTCTATACGTTGATTTTCATCATTGCACAATGATCAACAATGCCTAAATGTATTTTCCCAAATTTGTCCTAACTAAACCTTGACCAAGTGGCATTTACCCATGACTAGGAAAAACTTAGAATCCAGTGTCACTAGAGGCCATGCCTAAGAGCCACTTCTCCACTTAACTTAGAATCCAGTGTCACTAGAGGTCATGCCTAAAGGCCACTTCTCCACTTAACTTAGAATCCAGTGTCACTAGAGGCCATGCCTAAGAGCCACTTCTCCACTTAACTTAGAATCCAGTGTCACTAGAGGTCATGCCTAAGAGCCACTTCTCCACTTAACTTAGAATCCAGTGTCACTAGAGGTCATGCCTAAGAGCCACTTCTCCACTTAACTTAGAATCCAGTGTCACTAGAGGTCATGCCTAAGAGCCACTTCTCCACTTAACTTAGAATCCAGTGTCACTAGAGGTCATGCCTAAGAGCCACTTCTCCACTTAACTTAGAATCCAGTGTCACTAGAGGTCATGCCTAAGAGCCACTTCTCCACTTAACTTAGAATCCAGTGTCACCAGAGGTCATGCCTAAGAGCCACTTCTCCACTTAACTTAGAATCCAGTGTCACTAGAGGTCATGCCTAAGAGCCACTTCTCCGCTTAACTTAGAATCCAGTGTCACCAGAGGTCATGCCTAAGAGCCACTTCTCCACTTAACTTAGAATCCAGTGTCACTAGAGGTCATGCCTAAGAGCCACTTCTCCACTTAACTTAGAATCCAGTGTCACTAGAGGTCATGCCTAAGAGCCACTTCTCCACTTAACTTAGAATCCAGTGTCACCAGAGGTCATGCCTAAGAGCCACTTCTCCACTTAACTTAGAATCCAGTGTCACGAGAGGTCATGCCTAAGAGCCACTTCTCCACTTAACTTAGAATCCAGTGTCACTAGAGGTCATGTCTAAGAGCCACTTCTCCACTTAACTTAGAATCCAGTGTCACTAGAGGTCATGCCTAAGAGCCACTTTTCCGCTTAACTTAGAATCCAGTGTCACTAGAGGCCATGCCTAAGAGCCACTTCTCCACTTAACTTAGAATCCAGTGTCACTAGAGGCCATGCCTAAGAGCCACTTCTCCACTTAACTTAGAATCCAGTGTCACTAGAGGTCATGCCTAAAGGCCACTTCTCCACTTAACTTAGAATCCAGTGTCACTAGAGGCCATGCCTAAGAGCCACTTCTCCACTTAACTTAGAATCCAGTGTCACTAGAGGCCATGCCTAAGAGCCACTTCTCCACTTAACTTAGAATCCAGTGTCACTAGAGGTCATGCCTAAGAGCCACTTCTCCACTTATCACAATTTGCAAACCTGAAAAAAAAAAGTGAACAAACAAAACAACGCTCGCTATGTCCTTTCCTATTTTGAACATTTAAAGAGCTGTTCAGTTATTCCTAATCGCATATTATTTCGATTTTCTATGCTACAGCACAGAGCAAAAATATTATTTTTGCATCACCGCCATTAGGAAAAAAATTGCTCAGCGTTCTTTTTTTCAAAGAAAAAAAAAAAACAGTTTCGAGTTAAATCTGTTCAAATCCAGCCCTGAATGGGTTAGGCGAAAATATTCGATTAAATATATCGTTCCAATCATAGAGACGCCCACATCTTTGTGCGTCTATTACAATTCAGAATATTTTTGGAGCAGAAACCAGCATTTAAAGTTAAAACAAGAAAATCACAGGGCTATTTTATATTTGGAGTTTTGCCTCAAGCAATGCACAGAGAGCCAATCGGGTTGGGGAGGGATATTTTAGAAGTGTGGGGATAAAACCATGCGAAACAGGAAGAGGAAGTTGATGAGGAGAAAGAGGAGGATGGAGGGGAGGAAAATTATGAGGTGGAGGAGGAAGATAACTCGAAGGACTAAAGATTATCAAAAATGTGAGGGAGTAGGTTCAGAAGAAGAGAAAGAGAACTAGTAATTTTACTAAGGATAAGCTAGAAATGATGTGCGGGAGAGAAAGAGAGAGAGAGAGAGAGAGAGAGAGAGAGAGAGAGAGAGAGAGAGAGAGAGAGAGAGAGAGAGAGAGAGAGAGAGAGAGAGAGAGAGAGAGAGAGAGAGAGAGAGAGAGAGAAAGAGAGAGAGAGAGAGAGAGGCAGAGAGGGAGTGAAAGAGAAGTAAACGAGAAAGACATAAAATAAAATAAATGCAGGAAAAGAAAGATATACAGTGGAGAGAAAAATAATAAAGAGATAAACTGAAAAGAGGGAAGAGAAAAAAAAAGGAGCAAGAGGAAAATAAAATCAATGGATGAAAGAGTCGAAAGACGAGATATCCTCTCAATTCTAAATGACGCCAATTAAACCTTTTCTTTCTTTCTTTCTTTCTTTCTACATGAACTTACACCTTGGATTGGCTGACAACCTGAAATATCTTCAGCCGGCGGATTGGACCCTGGTGAGAGAATTTCTTTACTCTTTCCTCATTCTCATTTTTTGTGTACCGCATTTAAACTATTAATGAAACTTTTCGTAGGTTGTAAATGGTTTTTAGTTGGAATAACTGGGGCGCAGTGACCATGATCTATGGCCGGATAGTCACAAAGAGTTGCTGCTTCTTCCCAAAAACCAATTTTTTTCTAATAAGTTACTTGACGTTTCCGAGAATACAATAATATATATTTTTTAGAAGCGTCAGATAGGTGTGGGGTCAAAGGACTGAGCGCAGGTGAGGAGGGGGGGGGGGAGGGGAGGTGAGGGGGAATCTAGATCTTTATGGCCTAAACGTTCATAAGCATCTATTAATTTTCGAGTAATCCCTTCATATGTTTAGCGCCTTCCATGTCTCTCTCCCTCCCCCCCCTCTCTCTCTCCCTCCCTCCCCTCTCTCTCTCCCTCCCTCCCCTCTCTCTCTCTCTCTCTCTTTCTGTAAAGGAATAAAGAAAGCAGGCAAACAACGTTAGAGGTTGAGACAAATTTCTCTCTCTCTCACTCTCTCCCCATCTCTCTCTATTTCACCTTCTTTTCCTCTTTGTTCCTTCTCTCTCTCCCGCCCCCCCCCTTTTTTTTCTTCCTTGCTCTCTCTGTTATCTTCGTTCTACCTTCATCTCTCTCCCTTACTTTCGCTCTTTTCACATCATTTCACTTAAATTCTTGTCTGTATTTTATTTATTCCTCTCATTTGTTTCATACAATTTATTGCACTGATTTCGATTTCTAAATCTTGCAACACTTAAATTATTGGCCAATAATTATCTTCGCGTCATAATTATGTAGGCTTGAAGCTGAATGCTAATTTCTTGTTAATTGTTTTGTACTTTTTATGAACTACTGTTTTACCCTATATTCCTTTTTCGCATGAGCTAAAATTAGAACTTAACTACAATAAATTTAATAAATTCACAAATAGCTATAGATAAAATAAATAGAATTAAAAATATTTTTTTTTCGTCAGAACAAGTGTGTTTTTAAATATACTGCATCAAATGGAGGCGAAACTTTAGCGTGCGATTATAATCTGGCTAGCTTTAATTTTCGTTACATATTTACTTCTTACCCTCTTGAGATGTTTTACATGAACCATCAAGTCAGAAGTAGAGAGAAAACTTAAAAAAAAACAAGAGGGTAAAGCTGTATTTACACAACTACTTAGTCGAATCAGCCGCGAGGGAGGCACTCCAAGAAATCGAAATTATTTTCCTTAATTAATACCTACTTTGCCAACTCAAGCCAAAACACTAGATTTAACTTATCAATTTCCGCTCTTCATTTCAGCCATGATGATGCTGGGAGGAATGAGTGAGTATCTGCGATCAGTTTTGTCATTTTCTTCTTTCATTTGTTATTTTTTATGTTTTTGACTGACAAATTATGTTTTTGTTCTTTTTGTTGCGTGAATAATATTACTGGCGTCGCGCTCCGCCTATTTTACCCTGGTCTTTAATCAAATTTCATATCACCTCAGTTGAGACGAATTCAAACGACCCCTCTTCAAGTTATTTCAGTAGATCTGATGGTTGCAAGACACCTCCGCCCAGTTCCTTGCTCCACTCGACCCAATAAACCCTCTGATTAGGAGTCATATTCTCCTCCTCCAAAAGAATGAGACTGCTGTTATATTAATGAGGGAATTATATCTGAGGCCTAAATTAAGTAGTATGCATGATATTTTAGTACTACTAACTCAGGCAAAGAGCCAAGAAGTGAAAAAAAAAATCATTCGTTGTAACTTTAATGGTTGTCATGTAAACAACAATTATCATTTTTGAAAATCGCTATTTTTTTTTTAACCAATAAATTTGAAATTTTGCATACAAGTAAAACAACTTAATACAGAAATGCATCGAGGATTTTTTCCCCCAATATCTTGCGTAGAAACTTAGAAAGGAAGACTATGAGCTTTCAAAATTTACTCTAATAAATAACTAATTTATATTTCACCCCCCCCCCACCGAAAAACAAAACAAAACAAAAAAAAAAACCGAAAAAAACCTACAGGATCATTCTTTATTTTTATATTAGCTTAGTTCATGCCACGTTTCATAAAGAAATAATACGAAATTAAAAAAAAAAATTATAAAAACAAAATCAATAGTTTTCATGAAAAAAAATGTTCTAAATAAAAATGTTTAAAATAAAAGAGGGATATTTCCTAATATTAAAAGAAAAATAAAAGCCAAATAACATGGCATTTCGCAACATTGAGCGTCACAAATATTTTTAGTTATCAAGTTGAGTCATGGCCAGAAACGCATCTTATGACCGATTTTCCGTTCTAGAAGGTGCAGCTGCCCTCCATATCTAATCCATCGCGAAATTACTGTTATTCGCATTGCGAACTCGAACTTTTTCCTTTCTAAAGTTGAGGCGGGTTTTCTTATCCCTCCCCTGACCACTCTACTCCCTCCCTCTTCCACCTCCCCTCTTATATCTCCTTTCTTATGCCACTCGTACTTCCATTCCTTACATCTTTCTCAGTAGGAGTTCAAACCCTCCTTGTTTTGTTTTATGAGGAACAGCTCTACCTACTAACCTGTCAACCATTCCCTACCAAAAAATGCCATTTTTTTTTCTTTTTATTGGAGATTCGAACTCTTGTGGAGTACTGGTGGTCCTTCGATAGAGATACTTTCTTGTGACTTGAGAGACTCCGGATCAAACAGTATAGGTTTAGTATAGGTGATATTTATACCCCTCGCTGCATGACAGGGACTGACCTATACATAGTTATGGAAGGGCTATGTCAGACAACAGACCCACTTCAAAAACAACGCCCAACTCCATCACCCTGCAAATCAGTTTTCCGTTGAAATTCTGCTTCATAATTAAAATCGTTTTCAGACCCGATTTTAGAGTTACCTAACTTCGTCTCGAGATTAGGGATTGTTGATGTGACTAATAAAAACTCACGAAAATCAAAACTTCCGCTTTAGAATTTGGTTTAATTCGAGAAGTCGTACAGAAAAACAAGGCAGCAAAACTAGGATTTCTTATGAAAAATATTTTATTTATTTATTTTTTCTTAAATGCCGCAGACTGAAAATGCCTGAGTTTTAAGCGCTCTTGGTTCCTTAAGAACTTTTAGCCTTGGCCCTCCAAATCCACAATGCCATTATCTCTATTGGATAATAGCCTCGTTAAATAAATAAATATTTAAAATGTAAAGTAAGACAAAACAAACAAACAAACAAAGAAAAACAAAAAACTAAAAAGCAAATCGACTGCAATACAATTTTCCCAACAACATTAAATTTTGTTCAAAACAATTTGAAGAACAAAAAAGTTTTTTCTTTTTTTATCTCGGCCCTGAACTTTACAAAATAAGATAATTTAAACTTTATCACAATTTTTTCTGAAGTGCGAGCTTTAAATTTGCTGCGTTTTTTTTTTTTAAATAATCTTTGCAAATTTAAAATAACTAAAATTATTTTGCTTTTTTCTCGATTGTATGTTCTAAAGATAGAAAGAAGAAACCGTTTTCAATGCGTATTTATGCACAGCCTGTAAACACGTCACGTATTCTTTCGGCCTTGTGTGACCGATTTCGACCGGCATAATGCCGTGAGATTTCCAGAAAAAAGCAAGTAAATAAACCTCGTGTAATGGGCCAACGATAAAACAAGAATCACTCAAACAGACTAATAAACAAGCCGCCGTAAACGCATTGTTGTCAACAACACGCAGTCATATTTTCATCCTATTCCAGAAAGTTGGACGTAAAGAGTCAAACTGATCCTGAAAAATCCCGGTGAAAAACAAGAAAAATATCTCAGCGAAACATTTTTATGGATTTCCGTACCCAAAGGCCTAGAGATTAAAATGTACAAATCAGTAAAATTGACAATATCCGGTCAAAGTTCAACTCATTTTGACAAATGAAGTGAAACTGTAAATTAATTCTATACGAATTACAACTATGATCCAATAAATACTATTAATTTTGTGAATTTAATCACCACGACTAGCGACCCTTCTAATTTTGATTCCAAATGTTATGACTAAACTCCGCTAGAATCACGGAAAGTACGGCAGGAAATCCGTACAATCCTTTGAAACTCGCGATTTATTATTTTTTTTCCTCTACAGAGTTTATTTCCGTTTGGAATAATATCGCCACAACATTATGATCGAGTTTTGCTGTACACGCTATGTTGATCTCGTTTTTGATTTCCCGACACAAAAACGAGAAAATCCAATGAACTTAAAACTAATGGTCACGCTGAATAAGACATAAACAGTTTTTGTCTTCCAGTATTTTGTCGACTAATTCTATACTTTCCCAATCTGTTATCATAGCTTTTTGAACACTAGTTAAGCTTTGAATTTTTGCATTAAAGTTTACTGCCTTGCGGGAATTCTCAGCTGCGCAGTTATTTAATCCTACATGATACTAAAAGTTTAAAAAATATTTGTAAGTTTTACAAAAAATTAGTTAACTATGCTTATTAAAACTTTATTTATTAATCGACGGTCATAAATCTTAATAGATATTTGATTAATTACGAAAACTGTTTGATAGCATACCAAGACAGCCAGTAGTTCTAGATAATACTGCCCCTTGCCCAGGTTAAATCTTATTTGTGTCAGTGATATTCTTACACTTCGCACTTAGCCTACGTCTTTTGAGACATCTTTTCACAGTTATCCTTAAGTAACATTTCAAATTCACCTACTGTCTGTCAGTTCTCTGACAAAGCTAGAACTTGTAAATTGCATTCTAAATCACTGTCAGTTGTTTGTGATGAGAATTTCTAAGATGTTTAACGCTGGTCATAAAAGAAAAATTGAGTAATGGACAACATTGATTTTCATAACATAGGAATATAAATTTGAAAACTATAACTATGTAAGTGCGCTGCGGAAAATTTTGTCCTTTAACTATAAATGAACCAGGTAGATAAAATAAATAACAAAACCCCCATACCCCCCCCCCAAAAAAAAAAAAAAAAATTAACAAAATAAAAACAACAACACCAAAACAAAACAGAACAACAGGAAAAAAAAAACTAAAACAAAACCAAACAAAAACATGTAGCGTTTTCTTTTGTTTAAAAAATATAATAAATTGCCAGTTATCTTTTTAGATAAAAAATTCCAACCACTGTGCCTTTTTTGTCTCATAGATCACGCTATATATCCAAGAGAAAGGGCCAGATAGCCACCTCACCCAATCTTGATCTTGAGGGCCAAATCTTCCTCCGTGTGGAGTCAGATCTTCCTCTTTTGCCACTACTTTGACAAAAAAAAAGTGTAGGTTAAGGGCGTTATCAACTGGACTTGTTAACTGCTGTATCAAACCGCCAATAGGCCAAGAGTTCAAATCCTAGACCCTGACTTCATACGGCGTTGATTGGAGACGTGGATCTGGAGGGTTTGAGTGGTAGAACAACTGGCCAGAGGCGTGAAGGGAGTAGGATAGTGGGGTATTTGTTTATCATGTCCTACTGTGAAGGTATCGATAAAAAAAATGTATGGATTTTTTAGCGGAAACACTTGGTATAAATCTTAAGCATTTTTATATTGCTTTCCACTGTAACAGTTATGTGGTATATATTCCATCAAATCCTTCACAACAAATACATTTTTTTAATAAACTACTAATGATACTTTATTATATAAAGTATAACCATAAATTCCTCTAAAAAATCAGCGGCAGCAACAACCACCACCACCACCACCACCACCACAACAACAACAACAACAACAACATCAACTACAACAACAAAAATAACAGCAGTAACAACAACAAAACATATTTCATTGTTTTTAATGTTCACTCAAGCTATTATATAATCGCGAGCTTTATATGGGGTAAAATAATCTTGATTTCCGTAACTCATGCTTCTTTATCGCTCAGAATTCCCAATATTGTAGAAACTTTATAAATAGACATACAACCCGTTAGTTTTTTTCTTCACCGAGATGTCACATTTTCTTACATTGTTTTATGTGGACAAATAACAAGAAAATTCTTTTGCCATTTACTTTGTTACAGATTCATGTTAAGCTATATAACTCACCTTTATAACATTTTTTGAAAAAATGATACATTGAATTTGGATATAGCCCAACCATTACAAAGTAACCAAACCCTTTTTCCGGCTACATAGAAATCACCATCTGAAAACAGGACAAGAGCGCCAAATAACTCAGTCGGTAGAGCTGTCGATTGACAAACAGGAGATCGTGGGTTTGATCCTTAACTGAATGATCTGGTGGTTGAGTTTGATCCCACCTAACCAGCCCTATCCCTGGCATAACGATAAGCCAACGTCTTTATGTAAACTTCCTCGGAAACTTATGAAGAACCTAGAACTGAGTAAAGAGCAGGCACGGTAGGGCAGAGAAGCTAAGACGCACAACTAAGCCAAAAACTAGGTGTAGGTCGAAGACGTCCTTACATTATTAGAATAACGCACCACTCGTAATCAATACATCGCCAAGGTATACTTTATGACTTTTGACTCACGGCATATAAACCTCTTTCCATAAACATTTCTCAGCATCTACTACCACTAGTAATACGTTTAAAAAAACTATCCTATCTGATTCTGATCTCAATTATTTCTTGGAAATATCCCACACGAGGGGATTTCTAAGAAATATTCTTTAAAAAAAATCCTCGTTCTATGTGAGTGATTAAAATTAAAAAAAAATCTTCTTTCCTATATGATCTGTATTTACTACTGTCGGATTTGGGGATTTGCATTTATTCTTCTTCTCGATTAGCCTGACAGAGGCGAGACTACGTGACTGTCAGGATTGTCGATTCCACCACCTATTTGCCGATATCTGTTAATAACTTCACGGATTTTTACGACAATGACACATTCGAGCGCTAATTCCAAGAACGAAGACTTCGCAAATCTTGCAGGCGCGTGCGTGATGTTTTCAGCATCGAGTCGTGCCAAGATAAAACAACAACGAAAAACGTGTAAACATTATTAGGATTAAAGTTGTTATGGTCCGTGCGCTGAAATATTGACCAGTCGTGATGTAGGCGTCCAATGCCAAAAGTAGCCGGTCTTAAGATCGGGTAACAAGTCACGTGTTTTGCGTCCCCATTGCTGGCGGCTATGTGGACAAATGTCACTAAATTCTTTCACCATTCGTTTTTTTACAGATTGGTGCTAAGCTACACAACTCACGTTTGTAACATTTTTTTGAAAAAATTTTACATTGAATGTTGATATACCTTATCTATAAAAATGTGATCTATCTGCTTTCCAACCACATAGAAATAGCCTCTTAATAGAGGATATGATAAGAGCGCCAAATAACTCAGTCAATAGAGCTGCCAATTGATAAGCAAGAGGTCGTGGGTTCGATCCTTATCTGAATGATCTGAATTCATCCGCGCGCAAAAATATTGACCAGACGTGATATAGGCGTCCGGTGCCAAAAGCAGCCTGTCCTGGGATTGTCCTGGGATTGGATAACAAGTCACGTTTTTGCTTTCAATGCTGCGGGCTATAAGTGTCCGTGTCCACTGCACCAGGCCAGCTGATCTAGATACATGTATTTATGAGTGACCTAGATACGTGCATTGATGAGTGACCTAGATACATGTGTTTATGAGTGACCTAGATACACGTATTTATGAGTGACCTAGATACATGTATTTATGAGTGACCTAGATACATGTATTTATGTGTCATCTTACTGCTATAGATCTACGGTGTTTACTTGCTATAGCTAAGCAGCTAGCTGAGTGCCTGATAAAACAACGTGCACGCAGGAAAATCGCACTGCCTGGCAAACCTCGCACGTGAGTGACTTCGACTACTTCATTTGCATGCGAGGCGATTCAGGGCTAGGCTTAAACGTGCAGTGGACGCGTCCTTTTACGCCCACGTCGGATATGTTGTCGCTGGAACAGATAGTTGCGCACCCACCCGAAACTCTTTAAAGGCTGGATTCAGGGGTTCAAACCACGGATAGCTGCGTGATTGACTTGAAACTTTATTTTTTTAAAAATCTTTATCCAGTGGTGGATACAAAGGGTCAAAGATTAGAGGTTATAAAAAGGTGAAAGGTCATTTACTTGCCGTTCAATCATGGATACAGCCACATTGAATGAGTATGTTATCGATCTTTTTACCGCTTCTTGTGAAAATATAATAGGCTGATATACGAATATACCATATATATCTTAACTTGATTCCTCATTTCATGAACATTTCTCAGCATCTACTGCAATTGATAATAAGTTTTAAAAAAATTATCCAATCTGATTTTGAACTCAATTATTTCTTAGAATTATCCCACACGGGGGAATTTCTAAGAAATATTTAAAAAAAATTCTCTTTCCATGTGAGTATTAAATACTGTCGGATTTTGCGATTTTCATTTTAAGAATATGTGAGTCATTCTTTGGTCTGAAACTTTCGGAAATTCCAGTGAAGGCCCTAGCCGTGTTTCATCCTTAAGCACCACATTTTTGAACTATCAGAACGTCACAGCTTTGAGGTGGAAAACACAGTTTCTTGTGAACTGGCTACATGAAACAGATCATAAAAACATTCCTTATTATGTAAGAAGAAAGTAATAGTTGATTGTGAATTTTGTACACTCATATTACCTTAGAAACGAAATTGAAAAAAAGAAACTAGTAGGTAATTAATTAGTAAATATTAAACTCTCCATAAATTTATTAAATCTACGAAACTTGTCACAGTAAGCGCCGCCTATGAGATTAGCGTCGCTTGTCAAGGGGTGACAACTCTGAGATTGAAATAATATGGGGATCAGGGGGAAAGTGCAGAGAGAATTCACAAAATTAACTGTGAGTAATTTTAACGAGTAAACAGCTCACGTTTCCAAACGCATGCTCACTGCTGGGAACAAAACGATTCAGCTCATAAGCAAAGTTCGCTTCAGTTATAATAGATTTACTCTTACACAAGGCAGATAGTGAGGTGGACAAATATAGACACTCCTAAGGCACGGGTTCAAATCTTTGATGCTTCTTTAAAAAAAAAACCAAATAAACAAAAACAACAATAAAGAAACAAAGAAATAAACAAAAAACAAACAAACAAAAAAGCAAAAAAAAAAAAAAAAACCCAAAAAAAAATAAAATAACAAAGAAACAAAGAAACAAATAAACAAAAACCAAACAAAAAAACCCCAAAAACAACAAAAAAAAAAACAAAAACAAAAAAAACCGACCCAAAAAGGACTTGTCCATAAGGAGAGAAGCAGATCATGTATAGTCATCCAACCACTACCCCCTTCCAATAATAATAATAAAAAAAATGTTTTTCTTCATTGGTGTACGGGGACAATCTTGAATTTATTTGTATGTATGATATAGTCCGTTCATAAAAAGGTCATCTCACGGATTTTAGCCTTGAGATGACCTTATTCAAACTTAAAAGGCGTAAAAGGACGCGTCCACTGCACGTTTAAGCCTAGCCCCGAATCGCCTCGCATGCAAATGAAGTAGTCCAAGTCACTCACGTGCGAGGTTTGCCAGGCAGTGCGATTTTCTCCGGCAGGCAGGGCAGAACCAAAAAGATGAGGCTTTAAACCCAGCAGCTGACGTTGTGGAACTCGAACCTCACGTAGGAAGTCTCTTCGTATATCACAGCAAACGCTCTAACCCCGCAACCATTGGATCTCTTATACGATGACGATGTGGTATTTATAAAGATAGAAGTTTAGAGGCAAGGCGATGTCTGCATGTCCTAGTTCTATTTCAAGCTTAAAAAACCTAGTGAAAGTTTCCCGCAAGAGGTGTCTTTAGGAGGAAATTAGGAGACTAAACATCATGTTACTGACGGCAGTAAAATTGTGTCAAATATACCCAAAAGCTGATTTTTCCCCACTGAATGATTGTATGTTTGACGCACTCAAGTTTTTGCAGATTATAGAAGGAATGAGTTGAACCAATATAGCAAATTAGACAAAGTAAAGGGTAGGCAAATTGTGTTTATCTTACACAGTGACCATCTCTCTTGGTTCTGACGTCACATACATCCACACAGATACACACAATTGGTTTCTTGTTGTATGAAAGTATGAGGTAGAGGAGAAAGATAGAATATATAATTTCATTGTGACAGACCGAGAGAGAAAGAGAGAGAGAGGGAGGGAGAGAGACAGAGAGAGAGACAGAGAGAGAGGGAGGGAGAATGAGACACAGAGAGACAGAGAGAGGGAAAGAAAGACACAGAGAGACAGAGAGAGGGAAAGAAAGACACTGAGAGACAGAGAGAGAAGGAGGGAAAGAGACAGAGAAACAGAGAGAGAGGGAGAGAGACACACAGAGAGAGATAGAGAGAGATGGAGAGAGAGACACACACACACACGCACAGAGAGAGAGAGAGAGAGAGAGAGAGAGAGAGAGAGAGAGAGAGAGAGAGAGAGAGGCGGCTTTAGAGATGGCGAAAGACACATACTAGAAAACAAAGAGACAATCCATTCAACGCAAAGCAAAATGGTAGGATCCGAGCATGAAATAAATATTGTAAAAGTGGAAATAACAGAAAAGGAACTAACAGATAAACATTTTGGTTTGTGAATAGAAAACCAGATAAAAAAGATAACAACAAACATACATAAACACAACTAATAGAAAGGAAAAAATTATAGATTACACCCAACGTACAACCACTCGATTTTTCCGTTGAGTACAGAAACATTACTCAAACTAGGCTGTGTTGATTTTCCTGGGCACACCCGGTGGATGCTTTTTGTCGCGGCTAAGTCAACTAATTAAAACTTTCAAGAGTTCGGAAGTGTTCAACTAGTGACAAGGAAGCGAAAAAAAAGCAGGAAAAGAAAGTCGTGTTAAAAGGAAATAGAAATAGTCACGTTTCTAGAGTTAATTCGGAATTGAAAATGATAAGATGGGAAATAATTATATAATTTTTTGATTGATAGAGGATAGGGGAGAGAGACATACACGTAGAGAGAGAGAAAGAAAGGGAGAGAGAGAGAGAGAGAGAGAGAGAGAGAGAGAGAGAGAGAGAGAGAGAGAGAGAGAGAGAGACAGACAGACAGACAGACAGATAGAGAGAGAGAGGGAGAGAGAGAGGAAGAGAGAGAGTGAGAGTCGTGAAGGAAGGAGAAAAAGCGAGAGACGAGAAAGAGAGGAGAGAGAGAAAGAAAAATATAAATAAAGAGGAAAGGAGAGAGAGCGAAATAGAAAGGAAGATAAAAGGACAGAGAGAAAAAGAGAGAGTATAATTAAAAGAGATAGTGCTACAGAGATTACAGACATAGAGTAAGTGTGACGCCACGTTTTCACAGTATTATCAGTTATATGATTTTGGTCCAAGGATATATTTTTATCCGCTGATCAATTGGTGCCTACATAACAACAACAACAACAACAACAACAACAACAACAACAACAACAACAACAACAACAACAACAACAATAATAATAATAATAATAATAATAATAATAATAATAATAATAATAATAATAATAATAATAATAATAATAATAATAATAATAATAATAATAATAATAATAATAATAATAATAATAATAATAATAATAATAATAATAATAATAATAATAATAATAATAATAATCATAATCATCATCATCATCATCATCATCATCATCATCATCATCATCATCATCATCATCATCATCTTTATTATTATTATTATTATTATTATTATTATTATTATTATTATTATTATTATTATTATTATTATTATTATTATATTACCTACAGTTAGCAGATATACTTTTGTGTTGGAATTCACACGATTTCCATCAATAGGTGTGTGATTGTGTCAGAACTGATTTGATTACTAGAATCAAACTGTCAGTTTTGCAATGATTAATTGCTTCATGGTATAATGGTGTACTGTCTCCGTGATGTGCACGTTGTAAAAAACGTGCAGGTAAACAGAGAGGGGAAGGAAAAAGAGTGAGAGAAAGGAAAAAAGAGATAGCTCGAAGAGATAAGGGATATGAGACAAAAGCAGTGGGAGAGATAGAGAGAGAGAGAGAGAGAGTGAGAGAGAGAGATAGAGGGAGAGAGAGAGAGTTAGAAAAAGAGAGAGAGATAAGGAAAGACATAGAAGAAGAGAGGAAAGTTGAGAGAGAGAGAAAGAGAGAGAGAGAGAGAGAGAGAGAGAGAGAGAGAGAGAGAGAGAGAGAGAGAGAGCGAGAGAGAGTTGACAGAAAAAATATTAAATGATTGCAAGAAACTAACTTTTTGCGCCTCAGTTTATGTTTTATGATTAAAATTTAATAGATTCTTTACCTTTCATGATCATATCTAATTCAATTTTGTAGAACTTTGAGACAAAAGCTTCGAGGGGGTTTTCACCCTCTTAGCATCGCACTGTATGTTTGAGAAGTATTTCTTATTTGTGTAAAATCGCATTGAATTTTTTCTTACTAGAAACGTTGTATTAAATAAATCGACCACAATTTCGTTCATTTAAAAAACAATTTTTTTTGTTTTGCCTCACTGCGAGATCGTAAAGTTAATGTGTAACAAGTGTAAAGTAACCTGTCCATTCTTTTCCCAACTCATTTCTTATTCTTTTCTCCTCAGACCCAGCGATGTTGGGACTTGGAGGTGAGTTTGCCCTTGTTTGGGTTTTCAAATTTGAGGCATATTTTGACTTTTTTTTGTGAAAGGAAAAGCATGCGTCAAAACAAAAAGAGATTCTTGAAAAAAAAATCTGTAAAGTACTGTAATTAGAAACAGTTTGGTAACTTTCAGAAACAAAATGGTACATACCAGAACCAATTTTTATGGTTTAAATAAGTAACGAAAAATTTCAGGAAAATGTTTCAAAACAATTAACATACTAAAATTCAGGTTATATCCTAAATTACGCATAAATTTAAGAACCATTTAAAAATGTATACCAAACACAATCAGACTTTATGTTGTCATTAGCAACGGTTAGAGCAACTTTAGATGAAAAATAACTGATTCATACTATAGCAATTTCATAATGTAATAGAAATCGATTTGAAAATATTTAATAAAGAAATATTATAAATAAAAAATACTGGTTTATGCTGTAGTTTTAAACAGACATCTTTGCAGGTAATAGCTATATTGTAGTCTTATAAATAATCTCCTTGCTTGTAACACTTCTTCCAGAGCACTTTAACACCTTGCATATTTTTTCATCTCCCTTGACACTCCCTAGTGTCTATCTCTTCCTCTTTGCGGCAACATCCCTCTTATTTATTAACTGATTTTCTCCCTTTG
>JAWDGP010000628.1:210000-220000 GCA_033675545.1 Elysia crispata
ACTTAAACAAATCTATTGTTTCAAATAGTAACAATATTCTAATGTCTTATTTAGAATGAGAATAAAACAATGACCCATTAAGGTGATGAGAGTTATTCTGATGTGTTTCGTGTTATTACTTTAACAATGTTTTAAATTTTGTAAGTTCTGCGAACGATAAACAAGAAGGTAAAAAAAACAAAAAAAACAAGAGTTACCAACAAATCGTATTAGTAATTAAGTAAAAGATGACAATAACAATAACATTAACATCAACAGTAAAATCATCAACAATAACAAAAATAATAGCATTAAGTACAATAAAAACAATATACTAATTATCTAGAGTAGTAAGAATGTGACACTGCTGGACGTAACATATCGGATGCAGTATTGACGTGTCACTGCCTGATGTGATATTTTAGAGCTGATATAGGTGTATCACTTATAAACTTTAAATGATGGATACGGTATAGATTGAGCAGTAATAATGTGTCACTGCTGGACGTAACATATTGGATACAGTATTGACGTGTCACTGCCGGATGTGATATTTTAGAGCTGATATAGGTGTATCACTGATTAACTTTAAATGATGGATACGGCATAGATTGAGCAGTAATAATGTGTCACTGCTGGACGTAACATATCGGATACAGTATTGACGTGTCACTGCCCGATGTGATGTTTTAGGGGTGATATAGGTGTATCACTGATAAACTTTAAATGATGGATACGGCATAGATTGAGACATAATAATGTGTCACTGCTGGACGTAACATATTGGATACAGTATTGACGTGTCACTGCCCGATGTGATATTTTAGAGCTGATATAGGTGTATTACTGATTAACTTTAAATGATGGATACGGCATAGATTGAGCAGTAATAATGTGTCACTGCTGGACGTAACATATCGGATACAATAGTGACGTGTCACTGCCCGATGTGATATTTTAGAGGTGATATAGGTGTATCACTGATAAACTTTAAATGATGGATACGGTATAGATTGAGCAGTAATAATGTGTCACTGCTGCACGTAACATATTGGATACAGTATGGATGTGGATCTGCACTGTAGAAGAGGATAAGTGCTTCAACTATTGAACATTTTCTCTAATGCAATCTCTTATGAACCACTTTCTGTTGGAGAATGATCATTCGAAAGAATTCGGCGTAGAACTTGATTATATAATGAACATTTCCTAAGCTGCCATCAGACTGATGACCAACTGACGTTTCTTGTCGGCTCAAGGTGAAAACTGTCACAGTGGCACTGCATGTGTCGTATCTATAGAGCGTTCTTATATTGAAGATAAAGGCCAATTTCAAACTTATTTAAAAATATTAAAAAAGAAATGTTACATACATATACCACACATGGATGTTAATAACGGAAAATTGACATTAAAGTGCAGAAAAAAAATTGGTAATCAGACGTCAAATATTGAGCCAAGTTTGTAGTCCGTCACCGAAAGATTGCTATGGATAACAATGTACGATTTTTGTAACATGATATGAGGAAGAAAACTTGACTGTTAATCTTTCACTTTCTTGTGTGTTATATTCTTCTAAAAATTTAAAGGCAGCAAGGGACATGTATTTCTTTAGTTTATCAATTATTGCAGACTTTAAAGAAAAGAACCACAATAAAAAAGCCCTCCCCCCTCCAAAAAAAAAAAAAAAAGAAAAATTCAACAACAAAAAACTAACTACATCTCTAAGAAAAATTTTGAAATTCTTCATTTTATCAAGGTAAATATCATTTGACTGGTTAGTTTTTTTGACTAGAAATAAAATTACATTCACTAAATAAATCTGCTAAGTTTGTTCTATGTGTTTTTCGGTTCAGATTTCAAAACCATTTTCAGCTTCTAGAAAATTCATTTTTAAAATAGATAGATAGATATTAAACATTCAATGCTCACTGATTCTATCTTAGACTATCTTCCGAGACCCTTCTTTCATACTAAAAAGAAGAAGAAGAAGAAGAAGAAGAAGAAGAAGAAGAAGAAGAAGAAGAAGAAGAAGAAGAAGAAGAAGAAGAAGAAGAAGAAGAAGAAGAAGAAGAAGAAGAAGAAGAAGAAGAAGAAGAAGAAGAAGAAGAAGAAGAAGAAGAAGAAGAAGAAGAAGAAGAAGAAGAAGAAGAAGAAGAAGAAGAAGAAGAATAAGAAGAAGAAGAAGAAGAAGAAGAAGAAGAAGAAGAAGAAGAAGAAGAAGAAGAAGAAGAAGAAGAAGAAGAAGAAGAAGAAGAAGAAGAAGAAGAAGAAGAAGAAGAAGAAGAAGAAGAAGAGGAAAAGAAGAAGAAGAAGAAGAAGAAGAAGAAGAAGAAGAAGAAGAAGAAGAAGAAGATGAAGAAGAAGAAGAAGAAGAAGAAGAAGAAGAAGAAGAAGAAGAAGAAGAAGAAGAAGAAGAAGAAAAAGAAGAGAGAGAGAGAAACAGATAGATAGATACATAGATAGATAAACAGATAGATAGATAGATAGATAGAGAGAGAGAGAGAGAGAGAGAGAGAGAGAGAGAGAGAGAGAGAGAGAGAGAGAGAGAGAGAGAGAGAGAGAGAGAGAGGGAATAAGAAGTGTCTGTTTCATATCACGATTTCCTTTTCAATTACTGTTGCTGTCAAATTTAATCAAGATATTTATGTAATTAATGTAAATATTTAATATTGACAAGAGTACTTAGGACGGATGGAAATGTTGATGAAATAATAATTTAAAATAATAGATTACCACAGGATGAGAGAATTAGAGACAATTAATGAAAATTGATGTTGTCAGACCTTTATTTTGCCTAGTAATGAAAAAGTAAAAATTGTGCTACTTTAGGAATAAAAAATGACAAAAGAAAACTAATATCAGCAAAGCTCAGACAGTATGTGGGAGGGGACCTTATGACTAAACTAATAAAATAATTTTGCCGATCAAAAGATTCATTGTTGTGATTTAATAGCGTTGCAATGATAAATTGAAATCGTTATTTATGGTGAGATATTATAGCATATTGTGCCCCACTTTTTGCGCACTTGACGTCACTGTACAATTATTATTCCGTTCAATAGTTTAACCAAATCTTATGAGAGTGGAAGCTGATTTGAAGGAGAAAGCATCAAGTCCAAGAAACTAGCTCCTTGCTATTACTCATCTCATATCCATCTAAAAGTACAATAACGTCTTGGTTATCATTGGTGTCTAGGTATCATTACATGGCTATCATTGACGTCTAGGTATCATTACATGGCTATCGTTGACGTCTAGGTATCATTACATGGCTATCGTTGACGTCTAGGTATCATTACATGGCTATCATTGACGTCTAGGTATCATTACATGGCTATCATTGACGTCTAGGTATCATTACATGGCTATCATTGACGTCTAGGTATCATTACATGGCTATCATTGACGTCTAGGTATCATTACATGGCTATCGTTGACGTCCAGTTATCATCTGTATGGCTATCATTGACGTCTAGGTATCAATACTTAGCTATCAATATCGTCTAATAATCATCTATATGGCTATCATTGACGTGTATGTATCATACACAAGGCTATCATTGACGTGTCGTTATCATCTATATTGCTATCATTGACATGTCTTTATCATCCATATGGCTATCATTGACGTCTATGTATCATCTACAAAGCTATCATTGACGTGTCATTATCATTTTTATGGCTATTATTGACGTCAAGGTATCATCTACATGGCTATCATTGACGTGTTGTTATCATCTATATGGCTATCATTGACGTCTAGGTATCATCTATATGGCTATCATTGACGTCTAGGTATCATCTAGATGTCCATCATTGACGTCTTTTTATGTTTTTCATCTCTAATTTTAGCTGGAACTTTTTTATTTTCTTCATGCAATTTTTTCAAGGCCCGTTATGTCCTAAATCGCGCATAAATTCCTTGTTATCATTGACGTCTAGTTATCATCTTATGACTATCATTGACGTCTAGTTATCATCTACATGGCTATCATTGACGTGTAGTTATCATCTCTATGGTTATCATTGACGTCTAGTTATCATCTACATGGTTATCAGTGACGTCTAGCTATCATTACACGGTCTAGTAATCCCCTATATGGCTATTATTGATAAATGGTTGTCATCTACAAGGCTGTCATTGATGAATAGTTATCATTAAAAAGGCTATCATTGACGTCTAGTTATCATATATATGGCTATCATTGACGTCTATCTTTCTCATCTCTAATTTTAGCTGGAACTTTTTTAAAAGCCTGTTATGTCCTTAAGTGCGCTTAACTTTTTTTTGTAAAAAACTAAGGTATAATTGCAGCTAAGGATAAACTTCTTTTCTCAAAGAAGTAGAAACTCTTTGAATCTATTTAGAGCTCTGTACATATTCAGTCTTATATTAACTTATATTCATATACGAGGGCAGGCTGATAATTAAGTTCCGTTTGCTAATAACTAGGTCAATTTTCGTCACATCGACCTAAAATTTCATACATATACTCCCGAACCATTTTTCTAGACTTAACTATAACAACAAATTTGTGTGACTTCATTCGTGCTCATAATGCAGTGACGCGCAACACATGATGTGGTAGCCATGTTTATGAGACAATGGCGACTTCCAATGACCTTCTCATCAAACAGCGCTCTGTTATCGAGTTTTTGGCAGCTGAGGGATGTTCTGCTGCAAACATTCATGCAAGAATGAAGACAGTTTATGGTGAAATGTGCATTTCAGACTGTGCAGTTCGCAAATGGGTGAGAATTTTTAAAGGGGAAGACCCCAGAGAGACAATTCTGCGTGATCGAAAGCGTTCGGGTAGGCCCCTTTCCGCATCGGACACGGCTCATCGAGAGAAAGTTGACTGCATGATTAGAGCTAATCGAAGGGTCAAACAAAAGGAAATTGCAGATGAAGTAGGCATTTCGAAAGAACGAGTGCACCATATCGCCACAAATGTACTGGGTTACCGAAAAGTCTCTGCCCGTTGGGTCCCAAGACAGCTCACTGTAGAGATGAAAGCGCAGAGAAAGGACATGTGTACTCAACTCTTAGAGCGTTACAATGCAGAAGGAGAAGCATTTCTGCAACGCATTGTGACTGGAGACGAATCCTGGGTCCACCACTACGATCCAGAATGTAAAGCCCAATCGATGGAGTATAGGCACAAAACTTCTCCAAGTCCAAGGAAGTTCAAGGTTGTTGCCTCTGCAAGAAAGGTCTTGTTCACCGTTTTCTGGGACATGGAGGGAGTGGTCCACATGGAATTTCTGGAGCAAGGGCAAACTGTGAACTCTGAGCGATATATTTCAACACTCCGAGCTCTCAAACTCCGACTCAGACGTATTCGGCGTGATAAGGACTCAATCCTGCAACACGACAATGCGCGCCCGCACACCAGTCGCCAAACTCAGGACGCCTTAAGGCAGCTGGAACTTATGACCCTACCTCACCCTGCATACAGCCCCGATCTTGCCCCCTCTGACTATTATTTGTTTCCCCAACTCAAGAAGTACCTGAAGGGCCATCACTATGACAATGATGAGGAAGTTATCGCAGATGTTCGCAAATGGTGCCGTGGACAGCCGTCTGAATTCTTCGCTGACGGCGTGAGCCAACTAGTGAAACGTTGGAGGCGGTGTGTTGATCGTGACGGTGACTACATCGAAAAATAGAGTGCTAAGTATGTAGCTGAGATATTAAGCTTTCGTTTGACGTATTGTTTATGTATATGCTGTGAAAAATTAAAAAGTTATGATTAAACGGAACTTAATTATCAGCCTGCCCTCGTAAAATTAAAATGTGCTGAAAAGGGAAAAACCCACTTTTCGAGCAATTTTACACAAAACATGACGCTAAAGTGGCCGATGCGTCCAAGTATTGCACTGTCAGTGCTGACAAATTCTATTAAAAAAAAATCTGACATATGGTGAACACTGCACGGACAGGAATGCGGAAATATTTTTTTCCATCCCTGTCTTTAAAGGGCATTAAACAAAAGAATAACATTCAACTGATAGTAAGCTTTTGCTGTTAGCGTTTCTTTGATCTAAGAACTTGATCTAATTTAGATTAAATAACTATCCCAGAGCAAGAATACCACAATCATCTGTTGCTATGATAAATCAAATAACTATCCTGGTTCTAGATCATATTTACCATCTGGTTCTAAACCAATGAAAATATCCATTCCAGTTTTAGATTACATCTACTATTTGGTTCTATACTAATGTAAATATCCATTCCGGATATCATTTGGTTTTATATTTTATCGAAAAGCAATCCAAAATCTATATAACATCTTTTAATTTTCTCTATATTAGACCAGTAGTCCAAATGGTCCCGATTAGAACTGTCATTATAATAATTTTATGTAAAATACACCCTCCATTTAGACTTTTCCCTCAAACCTAAAACTACAATTTGTAAATTAACTTTAAAGAAAATTAATATGGTCTAGCTTACACAGAAATCTACCGAAATCTGTACATGGATTCTAAGACTTCATGTTAATCCAATCTAGAAATAATTATATTTATAATTGACTTATCCTGATATACTCTGAACAGAAATTTAGATCTTGATATAACTATACCTATTTATAGATGATAAATTTTAAACAGTAAACTTGATCAATAAAAGACAGATGTGGACTTTAAATTCAGTATCCATGAATCAAAAGTAGTAGCATCTTTTTGGAAAGGGGATGAAAAACATATTATGAACTATAAATATTCAGTGAGTGGTGGAAAAATGAGTGTTCGACAGTAATAGTAAGAACATTGACAAATAACCCTGCGTACCTTTTGTCTTTTTGGCTTAAAATGTAAAACACAATGATGCGAGCTATGAGAGTTAATATTAAAGTACAACATTTTCTAAGGATATAAGAACACTACTTCCATTTATTTGATATATTTCCACACTTGCATATACATATGCATATATAGATATAGAATTGGATTTTTCCGACATGTTAATGGAATTTGCTGTGGAGGTTTTTATTCCCTCCTGCATCATGACTATCTTATCTGGTATGTTTATGAATTTTTTTTACAGATTTGGAAGTAGATGTAGCAGTGAAAACATTACAGAAAGAAACAGTGACAACTTGAACTAGAACTGTATGAAGATCGGTGTCCGATTCTACCAAAAACAATGTTCGCAGTGTAAGAGTATGACTAACTGATGTAACCACAGAAATGTCACCTTCCAGCTTGAATTCGGTCTATCAAATTGTCAAAAGCTTGATGGAAATCTGATGCTATTTTCATATTTTTCAATATAAGTTTCGTTTTTATCCAATTGATTGTTGTGTTTAATTGAAATTTCGAGAAGAAACTTATAAAGGGACTCTCTTTCATCGTAGTGTGAGAGATCTAGATGTTTTTGAATTACATGATGACTTAGTTACCTTAGAAATATAAAATCATAAATCATACTACTCATAGTTTGACGACACTGTTTTTCAATCCTATTTTAGGCGTTGAATAATAGAAGATCGAAGGAATACAAAACAAAACACAATAAGAGTCTATTTTCACTTTCAAGATTTTAAAGTATAATTTGTTCCAGCAGTAGACGCCAATAACTTTCTAGTATGGTATATTTAACTAGCAAGATTTGTGATGCAATCCGTCGGTTGGCTGTCAAAAATAATAATAAAAAAAAACAAACAATCAAGGTCAAGAACCACAAATATGCTAACGGCAACTAAAACCAATAAATGTGCAAGATACAAGAGGTAAAAATGTTCTTATGGAACTTATAAAAGCTATACTTTGTTTTTTCTCTACAACATCTAGATTTCGGTATCGAAAGAAATCAGAAGAATTTCTCTGAGGTATATATATATACTTCAACAGGCTAGAACTAGATGCAGTTGGAGACTCATTCCATTGCACCAAAAAATTACAAATAAACTTCAGAATTTTTGATGAATGTCTTTGATGAAACGTTCTTTCCTTTTCAGCTCTCATCTTAATTGTTGTTTCTTGTTGTACTCGACACACATACAGAACAGAAGCAGATTTAAGTAACACTTTTTTGTCTTTATAACAACAACAACAACAACAACAACAACAACAACAACAACAACAACAACAACAAATATTGGTAGCTCAACTTTAAGGTAAAATCTTCATTAAACCTAATGTGAATTCTAAACCTATAAGCAAACGGCTATGTGAGGTCCAAACCTACCTCTCACCTAACAAGCCAAACACCAACCAACCTGGACCTCCACATCTCCAATACAACGCTCTACCAAATAACCAATGTGGTACCTTAGATACAAACTTGACATAATTAAATGTTTGGAAAAACAACAACAACCAAAAAAAAAAATACCGAAACAAGAAAAAAAAAACAAAAACAAAACAAAACTACAATACAATGTGAAATCTTATATTCGTCATGCTGTGAAGCCTTCTCAAGAGTACATTCAAAACATATCTCTCAAGCAATTTGCAATGCTGAAGTCATTGATCACTTTTTTCTAACTATTTGACCAAGCCGCAAGAAGCTGTTTTAAATATAGGTCATTGGTTGGAATCAGACGTTTGATATCGACCTATTAACCTACAGGGGATTTTGATGGCGCAATTTCTTAGTTTTTGTATTCCTTTCCGAAGGAATCGAGTTTGGAAAATGGAGAAAGCGGCAATTTCAAAGCTGATTAACTCCTCTTTTTCTTATTAACTAAAAAGGAAGAAAATAGATCTTTTTAAAGTATTCTAAATAAAGTTCATTTTGTTTATTCTTCAGAAATTGATGAAACTGTATTTTTAAAAAAAATCAAAAGCTTTCAATGTTAAAAAAAGAATCTTTTTTATTTATTGGGTAGGAGTCGAATAGAAGAAAACATACTTATTGTAATTTTGGAAATTGTAAAATGTATTTTCTCTTTCCTCTTTACCTAACTTTTTAATGCCCAATGTTATACTCGATTCTGGGGAACAGATTCCGCCAAAGACACCCTAATTTATAGACAAAGTACAATTGAAAGATTTAATGCAGACTGTGTTACACCCTTGTTCTAAAACTTTCAAATTAGAGCTGAAAGAATTCCATTTCCTTAGGTTTAAAAATATATTTTTGCTCTCGCCATAATAATAGTAGACTATATAGGCCGACATAACAAAAATATCCCTCTTTTCTCACCCATTTATTTCCTGACTCAGTATATTTAGTACCTGAGCTTTCAAATTTCTGTATATTGCGCTAATTACAATCTTGATATAAAATATCTTCATTGGATATTATCCCATACACACACACACACACATATATATATATATATATATATATATATATATATATCTTGAAAGGTAGATGTTCGAAGATGGAATCCAGAAAGCTGTGAAAGTGTATATAATCTTAATTTTCATATACTTTGACACAAAGAATCCTCTAAAATCCTTACATTAACTCTAACGATTTCACAATTATGATTCTAGGAAACATCACATTTGCCCAAATAGACCTGTAGATATAATAATTATTAGTTACCATAGAAAATTTGCTGCTCATTATTTTGTCAAAATGTTAATATCATAATTATTTTCAAACTATTGAAACAAAAATTCTACACAGAAAATAAACAAAATACATTAGTGATGAGTCATTCTAATATTCAGCGTTGGTACCCAAAATAAGTAAATACCAATTTCCTGTGAGAAAATATGAATCAATTTATTTATACAGCTTAAGACGTGTTTTTTGTACTCTCCCAGGGATTAATTTTAATATAATAAATTGAGTAAAGAACGGGATTTTCCATTCATTAATTTTTTTTGTGAACGACTGGGAAAAAGACAACTAGGTGCGAATGCCCTTTCAACTGGCTGAGGTGTTGAAGCTTGATTAGATTTTAATTCAAATGCAGACAACGTGACCTAAATAACTGCCAGGTTGGCCACCCGTTAATTTCGTCGTCTATTGTTCTAGAACTAATCTCCTGGGGAAGAGATGTTTAATTTTCGTTCACTTTGCTGTTGTTTTTCTACTCAACAAACGTCCTCT
>JAWDGP010000628.1:225000-230000 GCA_033675545.1 Elysia crispata
TACCATGTACTGGAAAAAGCATTAATCAAATGAGGAATATCACTAGACCGGTTATCTCTATCTCTACCTTTATATGGAACGACTGTATGCTATTTTAGTAATCTTTCTTTTTCTGAAAATATCCGCGATCGATTGCAGGGCACTATCAGTTTGCTGCTAAATGTGGAATGATAACAATGCTGCTGGAAATAATATTAAAACCAAACCAGAAGGTTAACTGGGCAAATGTACATCTTTGTTAAGATTTACGTCCTCATAGTACACAAGAAATTCTTATCAATAGATGGCAAATTTCCATCAAATTAATGGTAGACCAAAATAGGTGAGACTCTACCCCGGTATCAAATAACGTCAAAACAGATTGCTCCCGAATCGCCTCAATAAAAATGCAACTTGGTTCCGAACTTTTTAGTCAATATGTTTACCAGTAGCCATACAAAACTGTTTCTCCATTTATGACAATATGAATTCAATAAAAATTTCATGATTAGAAAGCCTTAGATTTCACTGCATTACTCAATAGCAGGAATACAAAAAAGATACTTAGATAAGGATTCAGATAATTTGATCTTTTTTTCGTCACCAGGGCTATTTGTGTGACTCAGTTTTAACGACACGGGTCACAATTTTTAGAAGACAATTGAACAAAAAAAAAAAAAAACAGGGAAGAAAATTCACGCATTTAAACCGATCCCTCTCAAGGGAACTCTGAACATTAAAACATCCCATAAGCTTTTTATGTGAACAATTAACCGAAACTTAAAAATACACTCTTGTTTAGGGCACACTTAAAATTAAAAATTCCTTTTACATCGGGAATTTCAGATTAAAATGTCATCACCGTTTCTTTCTAAACTCAACTCTAAAATCCTCTCTTTATGTTAAGGAAAAAAAATCAAGCTGACACCACTATCGTGTTTCTAAAACACTCAAAAAAGCTGGGACAGTCAGCCGAATTCCTCTGACAACAATTTTCTCCATTACAGTGGAATCGGAAAATAACATTCCCATGGGAGGTAATTTTTTAAAAACAAATCTCGGAATCATAACGAGAAAAAGCGATAAACGGTGATATTCATTATTTTCTCATCTATGCAATGTCAAGCTAGATCTAGATCTAAATCTCGCGGGAGTTTGAAAAAGGTCGCACCGATAGAACCTTTCTAGCTGTGTCTGATACAGAGCAATCAAGAAAAAGAAGTTTGGCATTTTTGTGAGTACCGATGAAATATGGTGAGGAAGAGATCAAGAACAGATCGTTCAAGTTGAAATGTTGTTTACTAAATAAGTTGTTATTAGATAAAGGAGCTGTGTTCAACTTAAATATTGTTCAAAACCAATTAGCTTATAGATAAATGAGGTGTGTTCAACTTGAACTGTTTTTATAGAACAAAGTAAAAATAGATAAACACGCTGTGTTCAAGATGCATTCTTTTTCCTAAATTAATGTAATTATAAATAAATGGGCTGTGTTCAATTTGAACTTTTGTTTGTGGAATAAATAATTAATAGATAATAAATAGCTGTAGTCAACTTGAAATTTTGTTTATATAAAAAAAAAAACCAACAACCCAACAACAGTAATCATTAATAAAATGTATGGGCTGATTACAATGTCGCATTTTCATCCTCATACTATTAGATCACGGCAGAATAGAGCTGAGAAAATAGAAACGCTTTAGCGGCAGATCCTATATATGCATTTCCAATACAAATACGTTACATAATTATGCTACAAGTATATATATATATATATATATATATATATATATATATATATATATATATATGTGTGTTCTGGTATTAATACTATTAAAAAGGCAACAAAAACATTGGCAACCGATGTCTTAAAGGCAGATATACAAATACACAAAAAATCAATATAACAAAGCACAAATCAAAGAAAACAAAACAAAACAAAACAATAGAGTGTCATTAATGTCTTATCGGCCTACCCCCTTCCCCTACCCCTTCACAGACACACACACACACACACACACACACACCCTTTTCAACCGCACAGGCGAGCGTTTCCTACTAACATTCTAACAGCCAAATTGACAGTTACGTTATCAACATTCAAAATATAACTATGGTCTACTGTATGTTGCAATTAACAAATTGTGTGTAAATCGATACAGACTATCGTTGCAGAAATGTAGGCTGGTGAGTTATGAAGTGGACCAAAAATATTCTCGGCTTTATGGTGAGGATTAACAGGTGGTTCTTGAGCATGTAAAATCTATAGATATATTTTGTAAATTTGAAAAGGAAATCTTTCCAATAGTTGAAAGGATCTTGGGTGAAGTCAGAATGTAAGACAGGGGGTGGGGGAGGGCTAGAGAATCCAAATGAGAGAGAGAATAACAATGAAATTGAGAAATAAATAGTTGGGGAAGATGAAGAGAGAGAGAGAGAGAGAGAGAGAGAGAGAGAGAGAGAGAGAGAGAGAGAGAGAGAGAGAGAGAGAGAGAGAGAGAGAGAGATAGAGAGAGTATAGAACGATTCAAAGTGATGAAATTTTATACCTGTTTAAAATTTGATTATCATTGTCATTGATAAGAAAGGGTGAGTATTATAAGATCAGAAATAAGATTTTGTGGATTTGACACAATTACAATCAAGAGCACGTCTGACTCTCACTCTATCTTGTACACATACACAAACACACACACACTCTCTCTCTTTTTTTTTCTCAAATGCTTTCCTGGTCTTAATGTTTTAAATATAACCCCCCCCACCACCAAACATCAAAACCTACAAACACTTGCAGCCCACACAATATTTCAGCGTTCGAAACCTTTTCATCTGGATGGACTTCATTAAAGTCAAGGACTTTCAATTAATCTGGAGTATCGACAGCTTGATCATTGGGTGCCTGGAGAAATGCCCTAAACTCCATTCATTTCCTAGAGGAAATATCGGTTTTGGCCACAATCCACATCAGTATGCAGGATTTAAGTCAAAAATAAATTTTATAATTGCCTTGAATAAAATGAAGTTTGCTGTTTGAGATGTTTAAAGACTTATTTCTCATCTTAGAAAAGCCGGCATGAAAAATTGGGAGTTATTGCTTGAATGTGATATGATGGTTATGAAATAGAATATATATATATATATATATATATATATAAAGATCTAGAACATATTGGGCGATATATATATATATATATATATATATAAAGATTTAGAACATATTGAGCGTATTTTTAGTTATGTACCTTCTAAAAATAATAATACTTATCTCTCGAGTTAAAGAAAGTTGCTTGACGGATAATAATATGTTGTAGAAGTTTTACAATGCCAGGAGCTATGTAGTGGGACTGCGCTATAAATCATTGTTCTTTTTTGTTCTATGATAATATGAAAACTTTGTTCCTCTAGTCTCTCAACGTCGATATCTATTATCAAGTGTATTTCAAGACTATTGCCATCTTTTAACTTATAAAGGTAGCAAAACAACAGATTCCCTTTATTCTTGATGTTTTTCTCGCTTTACAAAGCCAATGTTGAAAGAGATTTGAAATAAGATTTATAAATTTTAACTCTTTGCCTTCCCAATCAGATTCCTTTTAGTTTTTTTGTAAATTAATTACGAAGAAAAAATGCATATGCTTATCCTACACAGAACAATGGTGATGGTCTTTGCCTAGTCTGATTAATTTGTTCAACAATATGGGTAATGAGTTTCCCTGTAATTAAGATTCAAGATGCAAGTATGAATCAATTCATTTTATTTTTCATCCCAAATATACTTTTTATCAATATGACTCATTCTCCAAATGACTTTCACATTAATATTAATACTGCTCACACTTTTATATGAATATGAGCCACATACTTTATCTATAATTTAAAAAAAATGTCACAAGTTTTATCATTTCACTGTTATATTATTCATAATGACGCATATGAAAACCACATCGTTCATACTATTAAACCGTTAAAATAAGAAAGAATTTATGCGATCCATATTTTTGTTCTATTCAACACACATAATTATACTAATATTTTATTCTTCTTATAAATTTTGTTGCTTTACAATTACACTCCAACTAATAATTCTTTAAATTTCAAAGTTATACTCATCAACGTTTTCACTTATTTTGTTTTTTTTCTTTCAACATTTTTTGGTATCCCCCTTTTCTTCATCTCTCTCTCTCTCTCTCTCTCTCTCTCTTCCTCTCAGTCTTTCTATCTATCTTTGTCTGCACTTCTTGCAGAAAAGTCTTTCAATATCTGTTCTTTTTTTCAACTGACAAGTCTGTCTAATTATATCTTTTTTTTTATCTGATAAGTGTGTCAATGTTTGTCCTTTTATCTGACAAGTATGGCAATCTTCATCATTTCATAGGGCAAGTGTCTTAATTTCTGTCCTATTTATCTTAGAAGTACGGCAATCTTCATCCTTTTTATATGGCAAGTGTCTCAATTTCTGTCCTTTTTATCTTAGAAGTGTGTCAGTCTTCATCCTTTTCATAGGGCAAGTGTGTCAATATTTGTCCTTTCTATCTGACAAGTATGCCAATCTAGAGGGCAAGTGTGTCACTGTCTGTTCTTTTAATCCGACTTGTCTGTCAATCTCTCTATACTTTTTATCCGACAAATATGTCAGTCTCTACCCTTTTCATCTCACAAGTCTGTCGATCCCTTTGTCTTTTAATCTGCTTTCTTGATCGAATAAACATTTGATTGCCAATGTTGGGTCGGTCGTTCCATCTGTTTGTTTGTTTGTTTTTTTCCCGACTCTTTGTCTGTTGGTTTATTAGTCTATTTTTGTTTATTTCTGGCCATGTTTAAAATATGTTTGTTTCATTTCAGTCAGTCTGTCCGTTTACACGATTTCGACCTGTTCTCATCTTTCTAGCTGAGTCTTTTTGTCATTCTACATGTCTGTGTTTGTCTGTGTGTCTGTCTGTCTGTCTCTCTCTCTCTCTTTCTCTCTCTCTCTCTCTTTCTCTTTCTCTTTACCTCTCCCTTTCTCTTTCTCTCTCTCTTTT
>JAWDGP010000628.1:235000-255000 GCA_033675545.1 Elysia crispata
AGAGAAAGATGGAGGGCCAGACAGAATTATAACTCCCATTACCATCAGAGGACTGAGTGAAATATAACGCCAGCCGGAATCACTCAAATGTGCATAATGGCAGTACTAAGAGAAAGGCGCAATCTGACGCGCTTGTCTCGGTATGAGAGAATCCAAGTACAATGACAGCTGTCTGTAATTGTGTGCCAATGTAAATTATCAGTTTTACTGTAATTTGTGTAAAGTGAGGGAGTATGAAGACTACACGCTATGGTAAGACAGGGAGTAAAAAAAAAAAAAGAGAGAGAGAGAGAGAGAGAGAGAGAGAGAGAGAGAGAGAGAGAGAGAGAGAGAGAGAGAGAGAAAGAGAGAGAGTTAAAAAAAGAAATAATAGTGCAAAGAGTCATACTGAGATACATAAATAACAGTAATAAAAAACTTTACAAATAGAAAGAAACGAAAGTGAAAGTAGAGAATAACAAGAAAAAATAACTTCTCAGTTCTAAGAAACGGTGCAACAATGTAGGGTCAGCTATGATAAGACAGGGAGAGAGAGAGAGAGAGAGAGAGAGAGAGAGAGAGAGAGAGAGAGAGAGAGAGAGAGAGAGAGAGAGAGAGAGAGAGAGAGAGAGAGAGAGAGAGAGACAGAGAGAGAGAGAGAGAGAGAGAGAGAGAGAATTATATAAAAAAGGAGAAAAAATTATACTGAGAGACAGAACAACCTGTAAGAGAAAATTTAAATTTTATTGAGAAAGAAACGAAAGTAAAAGTAGAGAATAACTAGAAAAAAAATGGCTCTACAATTCTAAGAAATGGTGCAACAATGTAAAGTCGGATCAACATCATCTTAAAACTCACCATGGTCCGCAAACCTTGATGAGTGTCACTATTACCCTGGTACAGTAAAGGATTCCGAACTTTTTGACCTGCAAAAACATACGAGGCGAGATAATATTGATTATTAATTTTGTTTTTAAATTTTCAATAATTAAAAAATGGTTGTAATCACTACCATAATGATAATAATAATAATAATAATAATAATAATAATAATAATAATAATAATAATAATAATAATAATAATAATAATAATAATAATAATAATAATAATAATAATAATAATAATAATAATTTCGTTAATGTTAATATGTGTAATGATATTCTGATTAAATAACGTTGCTTATGTAATATATAGTAATACCACAAGACTGCGTGCCAAGTATAATGGCGAGAAAAATAGCTTAAAAGATAAACCAACTGTCCCCAATCTTTTACGATGAGAATCGTCAAGTGTTTTCACTTATTTTTATTTTTTACTCATTAAATAGACCAAAAAAAACCAACAACTTTAAAGCGATTAATAAAGAAACAAAAAAACAAAACAAAACAAAAAAAAAAACCAAAAAAACCCAACAACAACAAACAAACAAACAAACAAAAAACAAAACGTTAGTCTTTATTATATTCTAGATTCGAGATGGAATTTTGTTTGAGCTTGCCAGATATTGAGTTCATGCATGAAGAAGAGATCTAAATTTCTCTATTATATGTGAGGCAAATCTTGTTTCTTCCCGTCATGTGAAAAAAGGTCATTTGACTGATTGTAAAATTTGACTGCGTCCAATTATAGAGAGTAAATATTACCCCAAATCATGTAAAAAAGAAAAAGAAAAAAGAGAAATTCTATGTGTAACGCAACTTAAATAATTTTTTTAATAAATCGGGTATTTTTAATATTTTGTTTGGCGGCTAGATTTTTGCGACGAGAACTAGTTTACACACTAGGTAACTGCAGCAAGTGCTGTCGTTTATGAAATCCAGAGGTTCAACTTCATTATCTGTAATCTAAAGAGACCTCAGGTTTCTTTCTAGCAAAGAATACGGCTTGTTTCATGAGACTCAACCTACTCACCAAATAGAGCATGTAAAAATCAGACTCAGCTCAGTTTAGAGTGCTATATTTTGAGCTAGATGAAAACCATATCAGCAATATCAATACGCATTTTTTTCTGATAAAGCCTACCCTTTCAAAAAAATTTCAGAAAAATTTTCAAAGATCCCTCGAGAATAATACAGACAATATAAGCCATAAATAGCTTAAAAAGACAAGAGACAAGCACGTGACAAATTAGATTTAGCTCAGTTTAAGAAGCTATCTGTTAAGCTACATGAAACCCATATATCAACAATATCAAAATAACCCCAATTTGTTGTGTACAAAATTTTCCTTTTCTGATAGAGTCTACCCATAAGAAAAGAAAGGTTAAAAAATCTCCTGAAAGTCGAGAACACAAATAACAATGTAAGCCATAAATAGCCTAAAAAAGACAAGCAAGCGAAATGCGGGAGTTTAAACAACTGGTCAAGAGAATCTAGACTCGCACTTACCAACATTGACGTAGAGGAAGCGCACTTGCTGCGGGTACATGGACATCACAGTACAGTTGCGGCGCATGCCATAGTTGCGTAGAGTTATCTTCTCATAGTACGGATGTAGAAGCATCATGTTGCATGCTGGGAGATGAATGGGGTTAGAAATATTCATGTGGTTATAATAAGGAGATACGTAAAAATAATTGAGTGATACACAACGTCTAGTTGTGATAGAGTTTCTCAATTTGTCAAGAAATCCAGGTTTATGTTACTTGTACAAGTGTACAAGTGTTAAGTGTACAAAAATATAAATGTCTCTTTTTCTCACTGTGCCCCTCAAATTCTTTTAAATATCACTTCGTGTCCCTAACGTACTGATATGTTAAAAATAATAAAAAAAGAACGGTACACGAGATATTAAGACGTTTTAGCATTATTATAAGAATAGAGCATCTCATGCTCTGTAAGATTTAAGTATAGAATTATCAGAAACTGTATTGAATATCAAAATTAGGTAAATCATACAACCAAATAGAAATGCATCTCCTTTTGTTCCGCTAAAGTTTCACATAATGTTTTACAATTTATGTTATCTCTATAATTACTATTTTCTCTTCTACTTATAGTATAAGACCACAACAATAAAAAACAGCAGCCAAACATTAAAATCAAATAAACAAACAAACAAAAAAAAAAAATAAAAAATAAAGACAACTGTTACTACCACCACCACCACAACCACTTCTAAAACTACTACTACTTCTACTTCCTCACGTTTATGGTTGCGCCTGAACGTGACCTTGACTGAGAAACCTTGACCTAGGCGCGGAATAATAAACTGTATCTGGGCGATGTTCTGCTGAGCCGTGAATATTTTTCCCAGTGGAGACATTGTCTTGGGCACGTCGCCATCCTCCATGACAAGCCCTGGACCATCCTCCATAACCTCCTCCACCGCCTCGTCCACGAGCTCCCTCTCTAGGGGATCTGGCTGCAAGCCGTCAATGTCTTCCTGGTAGTCGTCCAGGTCCTCAAAATGCTCTAGAGTTTCAATCGCTTCTAGCGTGTCCAGAGCGTCTTCCATGGTGGCCACAGACGACGCAGAAGACGAGGACGATGAAGATGATGATGGCGGTGATAAAACGGAAGAGGAAGAGGCAGGAGAAGAGGAGGATGAGGAAGGCAGAAGATGGAACTTCCGGTTACAGAGGGGGACCAGCCTCCGTGGTAAAGGGTGCGGGTGATCCGTGGCGGATGGAAAGACCTCATAATCCAGTTCCCAGCCGTCTAAAAGCTGCATGTTGCCGGAAAAAAATGAGATCGCAAATAAAATGGTGCAATGAAAAAAAGGGGAGTACGTAGTTGATGAGAAGAAAATGGTTACCAGCGGCAAAACTTACAGATCGTTGTGCACATATAAAGAGTACACGAACAATATGAAATTGGTCCAATTTTTTTCCGTAATGAAATTTGCTTATGGCGATTCGTTATTGATAATGTAGTATTTGAATAACATATATCTTATACAGAAAGTATAATGTGTATAAGTATCCTGTATAAACAGTAGACATTTGTTATCATTATGGCTAGCAATGCTAGATAAATAGATAGGTAGATAGAAAGAAAGCTAGTTAGGCAGGTCGAAAATATATATATATATATATATATATATATATATATATATATATAAATCTAAATGGATAAAAGTGTAGATAGTTAGATAGATAGAAAGATAGATCGATAAATAATAGAAAGATAGATAGATAGATAGATATGTAGTTTGAAGATAAGTTGGAATAATTGATAAATAGATTAAAGTATAGATAGTCAGAAAGATAGAAATATAAATGGATAGATAGATAGAAATATAGATAGATAATACATTTATAACAAAAATAATAAATAGATATAGATACATAGATTGACGAAACCATAGAAAGAGGAAGAGAGACAGATATATTTACTAAAATTGGAGAGAATTAGAGCAATGAGAGAGGAGGAAACGAGAGAGAGAAAGAGCGAGAGAGATTAAAAAGAAACGAGACAGCGAGAGAGACAGAGAGAGAGAGAGAGAGAGAGAGAGAGAGAGAGAGAGAGAGAGAGAGAGAGAGAGAGAGAGAGAGAGAGAGAGAGAGAGAGAGAGAGAGAGAGAGAGAGAGAGAGAGAGAGAATCCCTTCGACACTGTGTTCTCCACAAACTGACGCTAGTACAGCTTGAGTACAATCGTCCCCACTTGCACGCTATTTGTTCATACATCAATGACCAATAAAAATAAAGCAATTAATCTAAACAGGGCATAGGATTTCCCCGGAAGTCTTAAGCCTATAGGGTTTTGCAAATCTTCTTCCTCACTATTAGCTCCATGTTTTATGGGCTGTGAGAAATACAATGTAAAGCCCGCAGAGAAATTGTAAACTTGAACTACCTTTACTCAAAGTAGACGATTTGTAGTAGATAAGATTTGCAAGGAATGGAAGCTAAACAAAGTCGCCTGTTGGAATTAACTCTTTCTTGGCAATTAATCAGCCTGAAGCATTCGTAATACATGTTATGTTAACCTGATTTAATTCATCATTTAGAACTGCTTTATATAAGTATGCCAAATCAATATCACAAGCCATTAAGCCAATTTATCACTTAGAACTGCTTTACATAAGTATCTTGAATCAATTTCACCAAGTGTTAATCAGAACTGGTTTTTATAAGTTTGCCGAATTAATGTCACCAGACGTTAAACTAACTCATCATTTAGAACTACTAGATATAAGTAATATGCCTAAACAATGTCATCAGCCGTTAAACCAAAAGGAGTAATATACCTATTGTGTAAAATTAAAATCTATTTACGTATTTTTTAAAAACATTTATTTTCATGTAGGTTTAAATAACTGCGCGACTAAGAATTCCCGCAAGGCAGTGAACTTTTATACACTTAATACGAAAATTCGTAGCTTTCTAACATACATTTATAAGTATCTAAAACAGAGTGGGAAAGTACAGAACTAACCGTTTTTCTTTATTCAAACTTTAGTACGACTAGTTATAAGTATGTGGCATCAATGTCACCAGCCAGTAAAGCAATAATGGTGACAACGACAGCAACAACTTACCAGCACCTCTCCGCCATCTTCACAAGTAACGTCGAAGTAAGTAAACTCCAAATCGATCACGTGATCTACAGGCGCTGCCACGTAAAGAGAGCAGTATCGCTTTTGTCCTAAGGAGAAGTAGGAGTAGCTTCCAGGGTGTGACCTAACCTGCTGCTCCTCGCAAACTGCACGATAAGAATCAAAAAGTGTCAGTGTTGTTTTTTTTTTTTCATGGAAATGCGGTGGTAGACGGATGAAAATAGCACCGCTACCAAAAATAACACCTCGAAAAAAAAAAAAACCCTACAGAAAAAGCAAACATCCGCCCCCCCCAAAAAAAAAACAAAACAAAAAAAAAACAACAAAAAAACCCACAAGAAAAACAACAACAACCAAGAAACCACAACATACAAAAATAAATCATAAAATGACCCGAATAATTTTTTTAGTGCTTTTGAACAAAAATGCATTCACAAATATAATAATTTAGATACATTTTAAGTTAAACATTAACTTTGAATTAAATGTGTAGGAAAATATATGAACGTGACTAATTAAACCTATCGTCTTTACTCACTAAGGTATATTATTAAGAAGATGGAGAGAAATATTCAAATAAGAGAAGGACATAATGATGGCGGACAAACAAATTGAGAGATACTGTTTGGGAAATGCACTAATCGACATAAGAAATAATTATTGCGAGCTAATTTTTGTTAACAGGATAAAAGATAAAACACAAAATCATTGGATTACTTGAATCAAAACGAGAGATACTGAACAATTACGTCGATGGCATTTGACGATCAAAAACATCAAATACTGGATTATAATCTGTTTGAGCTAAAACTATTTCGGTGGCATTTCAACAGAAACTGTTATTCTTAGAAAAACATGAGTCTCATTTTAACATAGTAAACGACATTTGAGTCAAACTGACACTTTGCTTGTAAACACTTAAGACCTAGAGAAAAACTTGTATTACATTACCATGGAACGGAAATTACATGAAATAAATTGAAAACAAAACTTTTGACATTAGAACGGAACAGATACCAACTGAAAACAAAAAAATTTGGATTATAACGAAACAGAAGTCAACTGAAAACAACATTATTTACATTACAACGAAGTAGACATCAACTGAAAACAAAAAAAAATGTATTACAACGAAACAGAAATCAACTTAAAACAACATTTCTGACATTGCAACGGAACATACATCAACTGAAAACAAAATTTTTGACATTACAACTGAACAGGCTTTCATTGAAAACGATTTTTACAGCATAAGAGTAGAACATAAACTACCAGAAATCACCATTTATAACACTACTTGAGAGCAAAGCTTATGCCATAAAACCACTTATGACAATGTAAAAACATGAATTATACCTAGAAGTTTAGATTCCTCTTCCCCATGTATTGTCCTTTGATTGAACCGATCTGTTGTCATCCGGTCCCAAGACTGTAGAGGATGCAGTAGAGAGAAATGGGTTGAAAAATTGGAAAAAAATTGAAGGGAAAAAATTATTTGGTAATCATCCAATGTGGTTAAAGTTACAACTAGCACGCTACTTTCAATATGAATGTGCATAAAATGTTACGCTTTGCCTGGGGATATTCGAAATATAAAAGGTAAAGGACAGGATATAAAGCTATAGTCGAATCGTGCAGTTAATGTTAATCAGATTCTTCTTCTTCTTCTTCTTCTTCTTCTTCTTCTTCTTCTTCTTCTTCTTCTTCTTCTTCTTCTTCTTCTTCTTCTTCTTCTTCTTCTTCTTCTTCTTCTTCTTCTTCTTCTTCTTCTTCTTTTTGTTATTGTTATTGTTATTGTTATTGTTATTGTTATTGTTGTTGTTGTTGTTGTTGTTGTTGTTGTTGTTGTTGTTGTTGTTGTTGTTGTTATTATTATTATTATTATTATTATTATTACTATTCTTCTTCTTCTTCTTCTTCTTCTTCTTCTTCTTCTTCTTCTTCTTCTTCTTCTTCTTCTTCGTCGTCTTCTTCTTCTCATATTATTATTATTATTATTATTATTATTATTATTATTATTATTATTATTATTATTATTATTATTATTATTATTATTATTATTATTATTATTATTATTATTATTATTATTATTATTATTATTATTATTATTATTATTATTATTATTATTATTATTATTATTATTATTATTATTATTATTATGATTGCTGCCCAAAACATCCGGGGAACAAAAACAAACTGTTCACAATTATAACCACTTTGTTTTATTAACTCACCTCTGTTTGGAAGGCAAAGACGAAGCTTGGGGTCATATAGGCAAAAACGCAGGTAATGATGACGTCAATACGCCACGGAAGTATCAAGTTCATGATATTTTGTGGATTCAGGCAAGAGCAAGATAAGGCGCAACGAAATATTATTGAGACCTCTGGAGAAAAGATATTGAAAAAAAAATATATAAACACCCACATATATATATATATATATATATATATATATATATATATCTATACATACATATATATATATATTATATATATATATATAAATCATAATATGTTGAGATAGTATAGTAGGTTTATTGATAGATAGATAAAAAGTTTACAGAAATATAAAAAGAGAGCCGAAACTATAGGTAATGGTTGTATCGCATAAGACGAAGCCAGAGAGAGAGAGAGAGAGAGAGAGAGAGAGAGAGAGAGAGAGAGAGAGAGAGAGAGAGAGAGAGAGAGAGAGAGAGAGAGAGAGAGAGAGAGAGAGAGAGAGAGAGAGAGAGAGAGAGAGAGACACACACACACACACACAGATAGAAAGGGACTGATAGACAGACAGACAGATGAACAAACGGAGAGTCGGAGGGAGATAGAAAAAGACATGGAATGAGGCAGAAAGGGTAAAGTGGGATAGTGAGAGTGAAAGAAATATACAGCTAGAGGAAAAAAAATTATATATATTGAGAGGGAGCAAAGAGAAGTAAAAAAAAAAAAAAAACACATGCAAAAAAGAAATCTACATTAAAGTTTCTGTTTTCTTGAAAACGGCACTTTACAGTTTTACTAAAGCAGGATAAAAGGGAGGAAAAAGGCACGCAAGAGAAAAACATGGAAAACTAGTTTTCGTGACCTTCAAACCCTCGTTAGTGTCTTTTTCTATCGGATGTCAGTATCGGAAATCTGAAAGTTGATAAACACATGCAGTTGACTCATTAGTAGATGTGGAAATATCCCGTGTTAGTCGCAGCCTTAAACCAAATTCCCTGGACAGCAATAAAGAATGTAGGAAGAGTTACAAAGCAAAGAGTTGCGAGCCGTTTTTGGCATTTTCTAGACGTCCAGAAGCAGTTTATGAACGAGTAAAGGTAAATGAGAAGCAAATTTGAATAAATTCGATGAAGGTAATTTTATAGTTCATACAGACACGTGATAACAGCTTGATGCCAAACAAACAAAATCCCTCCGTGTGAATAAAACAGTATGAAACTTTGGAAAGGTTATAAAGTACTCTTCTTTTTGTTTTCAGAACAATTTTTTTTGTGGATATTTTATCTTTTTTCCATTGTCTCTTTAAACGGTTTTCAGTATGGTGTGGTTCCAAAAACAAAAACTCATTTTGAAATTGACCCGTACTTTCATTAAGTTACTAGATTCTTATCTTTTCAAAGCTGAAAAATTAATCTATAATCATTAAAAGGAGAAAAAAAATGTAAAAAAAAAATGATTATATTGATACAATCTTATATTTATCTGTACGCGAAACATTTTTCGCCAAATGTATTTCAAACAGTAGCTCCTACTGTGGGAATTTATTAATTATTTATCATGATGAATTGGTCAAAGAGATTTTAAGCTTTGCTTTCCTATGCCCATATTAGAGTGACGCGATTATAACCAGGTATTGATAGGGTTTGCCTTCTTTTTTTGTCACGCTAAGCTCAAAGATACTTTAAGCTTTGTTTTTCTATGCTCACACTAGAGTGACGCGAGTATAACCAGGTATTGATAGGGTTTGCCTTCTTTTTTTGTCACGCTAAGCTCAAAGATACTTTAAGCTTTGTTTTTCTATGCTCATATCAGGTAATGCTAGACTCTGACTTCTGTCTTTGTGACTGCACGGCTCAAAATAGTGATGTCATGTCTTTAAACTTTAATCTCAGAACTGAATCCCATTCCACAATTGACGGCGCAGTATTAACTTGATGAAGTTAAAAAAAATCTACCTAGAACCCCGAGTCTGCATCCTGTAGTTTAAGAGCCATCCATATACAACTCAACCACCATTGTGACAAGAAATGATCTACAACCAAGTAGTTGTAAGGGCAGTCGGACTCAAGCACATCTAGTTTAAGATCTCAGATGAAATAGTGAAGTACAGCATCAGCAGCTCACAGCATAACTGACGTTGGATACAATTAAGCTTTTGTTTTTGAAAGATTCAATATTATAAGATACTAGTTATAAAAGCACTTCTATATGACGCTATTAAGTTCACCACTTTAATCGTTCTATTTACGTGAGTTCACTTATACTGGAAATGTTGCAAACACAACTTCAATTAAGAGAAATTGATTTTTATTGTATTACGAAAATAAACTGCGTAGCTAAGAAAGAAAAATGAATCCATAATTTTATTTTTTGGTTATTTGTAAAAAAACATTATTAGTATTTCCACGTTTTCATCGCATTATTATTTTTTTTTCACTCGACCAAGTGTTTATTTTTCACTGAATAGATCTGAATTTAAATTAAAGCATCAGTTTCACCGAATGCTTCTCTTTTACCGATAAACATGGAGAGAATGAGACTTGAGAATTACCTTTTCTTGAAAACACTCTGGCTCCAATTTCGATTATTTCTCTGCCGATATTTTTCTTTTTTTTTCCGTAGTTTTCACATCCTCCTAAGTTCATGAAATGTTATTTTTCAAAGATGAAGGATTTCTGTCAAGTCAGGGCAAGTGCTTGATAGAAGGAATCCAACAACGCCATTAAATATCCCACCCAGTGCTCGAACAGATAATCTTCATATTGTGAGGCAAATGCTCTCGAACAGATGATCTTCATATTGTGAGGCAAATGCTCTCGAACAGATGATCTTCATATTGAGAGGCAAATGCTCTCGAACAGATAATCTTCATATTGTGAGGCAAATGCTCTCGAACAGATGATCTTCATATTGTGAGGCAAATGCTCTCGAACAGATGATCTTCATATTGTGAGGCAAATGCTCTCGAACAGATGATCTTCATATTGGGAGGCAAATGCTCTCGAACAGATGATCTTCATATTGTGAGGCAAATTAATGCTCTACCAACTGGCCTCTCTGAATCCCTTTGCCTTGCCATTAATAGCCACTGCCACCACTCTACTTCAAATCAAAGAAAAATCTAAAGAGATTGAAATCTGAACATGGAATTTAATTTCACAACAGGTTAACATGTTTTTAATATCTTCTGATATCAGGGGAAAATTTTAACTGATTAAATGGTGAGAGGGAAGCTGGGTTTAAGATAAAAAAAAAATTAAAATGCGATAGACAGAGAAAATATTCCAGAAATTTGATCCATAGGGGTATATTTCCAAATATATGCTCATCATATTGTACATTGTTTTTTTTGTGAAGCAGGCCGACACCCAATATCTACAAATAGTGCAATAAAGATGTCGATATAAATCGTGCCCAATGAGTAGGCATGTATTTTGAAATCCCGTAAAATTTTAGAGAATTTAAATTGTTTGTTTCTTTCTTTGCGGATTCTTAATGTCGAAAAAACTTTATCAAAACGACTTATTCTTTGTAGTGATCTGTCCTCGAGTGATTGAGAGACATAGACACAGAGAGATATAGGTATATATATATATATATATATATATAAAGAGAGAGAGAGAGAAAGATATATAGATAGATAGAGAGAAAGATAGATAGATAGATAGATAGACAGATAGATAGTAGACAGATAGATAGATAGATAGATATATAGATAGATAGATAGACAGACAGATAGATAGATAGATAGATAGATAGATAGATAGATAAATAGATAGATAGATGAGAGTCAACAAAATGTCGAGTTCACCGAAATGTCGAGTTCAACGAAATGTCAAGTTCCCGGTCGTATCGTTATTCAAAACTGTCCAAACAATCATGATCTATTTGCGGATAGATTCAGGATTAATTTACATCTCGCTCGCAATTTTGACATTTCAAAAAGTACTTTAAATTTGAGATTAATTGCGTTGGTAAATATGAAATGTGACGTAAATAATTGTTGCGCTTTCAATTGCCAACCATAGTCATGATATTTTAAGCAGTTACTAGCTTTTACATAATTAATATGACGTTGGCTTCTACAGAATGCAGCAGTAACCTTTCAGATTTGAACTACATCATACGAGAGGTTAAGTAATAGCAAATTTAGATTCATAAGCATTGTGTTGCAAATAGCTTAACAAGAGTTACAGATTAAAAATCATGTCTTGTTTCTGTTTACAGTTTAATGTAGTTTTTTACTTGATGTTTCTAAACATACAGGGCGTGAGAAGACAGACGTTCATTGATTTGCGTTAAACTGCGCTGGCTTGCTAAATTAAATGCTTCACACCTTGTCTCTCGTGGCTTTGATCGATGTGTGATCAGCCCGATTAAATGTCGTCAGTTTATTAAACTGCCTGACAACCAGGTCAGAATTATGGACTTTGATATTGAAACTTATTTCTATGTGCCTTTCCTGAAATCCTTTCTTTGTCCCAAAATCATTTTCTCCTGTTTTATCTCTATGTCTCTTTCTTTTCCTCTGTCTCTCTATTTTCTCTCTTTCTATTTCTTTGTACCTGTCTTCCCTTTTGACGTTTATTTCTTGATCGCCGTCTCCAGTTCTCGCTCCGTTTCTCTGAATCCACATGTTTGCCTTCCACTTAGTATCTCCATATGCACGCCCTCGTCTCTCAAGCTTTCGAGATTTACATTATAGAAGGTTCTTTGAGTCTATAACAATTCTCTCCCAACACAATCTTTTACACTGTCATTGAATGATACAAAAAGCAAAATACTGATAAACGTGAACAGAGATCATTTTAAAAACTAAGACTTAAATACCCAAAACCCATTTTGAAGAAACAACGACCTTAATTGTTTGAATAACTTCGCAAATTATAAGTTATAAGTGAAAAACATCTAAGCTCAATGGAAAAATGAAACTGGCAGCAGGGTTTTATTGCACATTAAGTAAGCCTGGCTGACAGAAATTTTTAAAGTAACCAATGAAATATCGTGGGATAAGATGCCGAATTAGACATCCTGGACGAAAGTAATCTAGCAATAGAAACTAGCACTTGTACATTCGCATTTCACAATCAAATTAAACAAAACCTGATTCTTTTTCAATAGAAAAAAAACCCCTTGAAAATGTTCGTAAATATTTACATCGATAACTTCAACTTTTTAAGGTTATTCCTGATTTGCGACAAGATCACGAATCTAAATCTAGATCCAACTTCGAGTACCAGGCACGGCTCTACACTGATATGTAGGCTAAGCGTCGAGTTATCGGCAAGTGTGCAGGCATGAGACAGAAAAAACAGTATTACATGAAGTTAAGAGTTTGTTTCGGCCAGTACTAGGCACGGCTCTACACTGATATGTAGGCTAAGCATCGAGTTATCGGCAAGTGTGCAGACATGAGACAGAGAAAACAGTATTACATGAAGTTAAGAGTTTGTTTAGGCCAGTACTACTGACAGTATCACAACTCGAAACGAAATTTGAAAGTGGAGTTTTGTACAGTGGAAGGCCTTAAACTCCTCATTTGTTTTGAAGTTATCAAAACATTGCAACAAACTTCTCAAGGTAACTAAATGTACTTCTAGCAGTGGCTGTAGAAACTATGCAGGAATGAATAAAGAGGATGAATTGCCTTGCGGGAAATCCTAGATATATTGTCTGTACCTGCATGGCGGTGAACGTTCAAAAGAGTTGAAAGAAATATTTTAACGAATTATAGTATAATATTTAATGTGGGGTGCTTCATCAACAAGTGTATAGAAAGAGAGAGTGAGGAGAGAGAGACAGAGACAAGAGAGAGAGGGAGATATGGACAGAGAGAGAGAGAGAGAGAGAGAGAGAGAGAGAGGGAGATATGGACAGAGAGAGAGAGGGAGATATGGACACAGAGAGAGGGAGATATGGACAGAGAGAGAGGGAGATATGGACAGAGAGAGAGAGAGGGAGATATGGACAGAGAGAGAGAGAGAGGGAGATATGGACAGAGAGAGAGAGGGGGAGATATGGACAGAGAGAGAGAGAGAGGGAGATATGGACAGAGAGAGAGAGGAAGGAGGGAGATATGGACAGAGAGAGAGTGATATGTACAGAGAGAGAGAGAGGGAGATATGGACAGAGAAAGAGAAAGAGAGATATGGCTAGAGAGAGAGAGGGTGATATGGACAGAGAGAGAGATATGGACAGAGAGAGATATGGACAGTGAGAGAGAGAGCGAGATATAGACAGAACAAGAGAGATAGACAGAGAGAGAGAGAGAGCGAGATATAGACAGAGAGAGACAGAGACAGAGAGAGAGAGGGAGATATGGACAGAGAGAGAGAAAGAGAGATATGGATAGAGAGAGAGAGAGGGTGATATGGACAGAGAGAGATATGGACAGTGAGAGAGAGAGCGAGATATAGACAGAACAAGAGAGAGAGAGAGAGAGAGAGAGAGAGAGAGAGAGAGAGAGAGAGAGAGAGAGAGAGAGAGAGAGAGAGAGAGAGAGAGAGAGAGAGAGAGAGAGAGAGAGAGAGAGAGAGAGAGAGAGAGAGAGAGAGAGAGAGAGAGAGAGAGAGAGAGAGAGAGAGAGAGAGAGAGATGTGTACAGAGAGGAGGACGAAGAATGACGTCCAACGTTTTATGTGACAAGGACAATTTTTCATGATGATTAGGCTGTTTCAAAATATGTACCTTAATAATGAGTTTTGGGGTTTTTCCTCATAACTCGATTTGAGTGCTAAGGATTCTTGAAACAAATACTGAACTTGCCATATTGAAATCTGGCTAAACGAAATATTATCAATTAGTGAATTAGTGAGAATTTTTAACTAGCGCTTTCCCATCTCAATATGAAAAGCGTTTTTAAAATTTCCTAAAAAAAAAAATCTGCCTAACATGTATTTATCAAGCAACACACAAGAATATGCTGAAAACAACAACATCTCTAACATACTGAATAATTTTCCATTATTAATAAAGTTACGTCTCAGTAAGATTACAAAAGATATATAAAAAAAAAAACTGTTCGGAAGTGCAGTTAATAACAAACATTTTATCTTTTTGATTACATTTTAAAACTTTATAGATTCGTGCCGTACTGATCTATGCACGGAACCTAATGAAAGGGAAAACCGTAATAAATAAACACGTTAATGCAGAACTTTACGATTCGTCGTATACATTCCCAAAAATATTATCTTACAATCTGTGGCATTTATTTTTACAATTATTAAAAAAAAAGCTGAAATGAAGTTTTATTGACATCGAATGAAATTTTAACAAAGGTTAAAAATTCTCACTCTTTTCTTTCAATACTAAGAGATTTAAAAGTCCAAGTCTGATTACTAAGCAAAACGTTTCCAATTTCATAACTCGGGTCTTAGGCGGTTAGATTTATTACCAAAGGGATCAGTACTTTCACGGATTTTTTTCCCTTTCAGCATTATTTTTAACCTCCCGAGAAAGAATAAAAGATCAAGGAATTATATTTCAAGCTTTACTTGTTGAACTGACTGTAAAGTCCTAAAAGATCGTACCGATGAATATTTCATAACTAGAGGAGCTTTCATAATAGGATACACTGTAGTTTTATCAAACTAGAGGAGCTTTCATAACAGGATACACTGTAGTTTTATCAAACTAGAGAAGCTTTCATAACAGGATACACTGTAGTTTTATCAAACTAAAGGAGCTTTCATAACAGGATACACTGTAGTTTTATCAATCTAGAGGAGCTTTCTTAACAGGATAAATTGTATTTTTATCAAACTAGAGGAGCTTTCATAATAGGATACACTGTAGTTTATCAAACTAGAGGAGCTTTCATAATAGGATACACTGTAGTTTATCAAACTAGAGGAGCTTTCATAACAGGATACACTGTAGTTTATCAAACTAGAGGAGCTTTCATAACAGGATACACTGTAGTTTTATCAAACTAGAGAAGCTTTCATAACAGGATACACTGTAGTTTTATCAAACTAAAGGAGCTTTCATAACAGGATACACTGTAGTTTTATCAATCTAGAGGAGCTTTCTTAACAGGATAAATTGTATTTTTATCAAACTAGAGGAGCTTTCATAATAGGATACACTGTAGTTTATCAAACTAGAGGAGCTTTCTTAACAGGATAAATTGTATTTTTATCAAACTAGAGGAGCTTTCATAATAGGATACACTGTAGTTTATCAAACTAGAGGAGCTTTCATAATAGGATACACTGTAGTTTATCAAACTAGAGGAGCTTTCTTAACAGGATAAATTGTATTTTTATCAAACTAGAGGAGCTTTCATAATAGGATACACTGTAGTTTATCAAACTAGAGGAGCTTTCTTAACAGGATAAATTGTATTTTTATCAAACTAGAGGAGCTTTCATAATAGGATACACTGTAGTTTATCAAACTAGAGGAGCTTTCATAATAGGATACACTGTAGTTTATCAAACTAGAGGAGCTTTCATAACAGGATACACTGTAGTTTATCAAACTAGAGGAGCTTTCATAATAGGATACACTGTAGTTTATCAAACTAGAGGAGCTTTCATAACAAGATACACTGTAGTTTTATCAAACTCGGCAGGCTCGATGAATTCAAGGCTTCTATATTTGAGACAAGGGAAGATTATAGGGTAATTCTTTATTTCAAAAATACGATATTGATAAGATTTACTGTCCACTGAATTCTATTGTAGAGCTTAATTTTTTTTTTTATAATGATAGATACTAGTCTACCATGAAGGTTTATGATAACTCTCAAAAGAGTTTTTCTTCTCACTGTCTTACCTTTTATGTGTAAATGACGTACATCTTTTAATTAACAACATTGCAAAATTTTAGCTCAACTATAGAAAAATGCGATTTTTTTGTGCTTATATCTCATAGCGTGGTAAGTTGTTGTTCATCTTGGCTGTGGTTGAGTTTCACAATGATGGAGATTAAGCAGTACTAATGTGAAATTCGTCAGTAACTTCAGCAACAATGTCGATGCTAATGTAAAAATACCTTTAACGATCATATTTTGAATTGCTTAATGAAATCTTTCTGAAGAGGGAGGAAATCTAAGGCTACGAACAAAAGCGAGCACGGTAAATATAGTGTCAATAAGTTTGACAAAAAAATAAAAAAAGATACAAAATAGTAACTTCGATTATCCCACAATTTTACATATAGTCATCTTTTTGAGGATAGCCATAGTTCAGGAACTTCTTGTCATATTTGAGGGAAACTGAGAGGTTAAAAAAAATTACATACGAAAATTAAATTAAAAAAAAAGATGCAAAAATTTAAAAAAAAATTAGAAAGTTGGATACTAAGAGGAAGAAAGAAAGAAAAATAAAGACTATATAAGAGATATGCAGATTTATAAACAGATGGATAGCTTAAAAAGGGTACTTGAATATAGTTAGTTCAAAATATAGAAAATATAGATAAAAAAAACCCAGATATGAACACACCCATTGCTCGACCACGAAAAATAAACGATAGACATTTGCGTGTGATGGAAGTTTGTTCAGCAGCCGCTGTATATTTGTTGGAGATACATTTTGAAAGTAGAAACGGGAGGGTGGTAAAAGAGAGAAATATAATATCAAGAGATAAAGTCAGAAAGACTGACAAATAGAAAGATTGACAGATCGACAGACAACGGACAGTGTTAGCCATAATAATTAAGCAGAAAGAGATCAAGACAAGTAAATATGTGGATATAATGTGATGAGTACAGCGATGGAATAAAAGGGAATGGGAGGTACAAAAAAAAATTTTACTGAGAAAAAGTGACAAATAAAAATAGCAACATATTAGTATATAGATTGAAAGGTCATCCGAACTGGTGAGACTGGTAAAAAAGGTAGAGAGAGACAGGAAGAGATAGATAGATAGATAGATAGATAGATAGATAGATAGATAGATAGATAGATAGATAGATAGAAAGAGAGAGAGAGTGAGGAAAGGAGAGAGAGGCACTCACAAAAATTCCCAGATAGAGAGTAAAAAGAGTGATGTAGAGAGAACGAGAGAGCCACTGAGAATTATATTATCACATCAACATCATCAACATCGTCAAGATTGTCAGATAGAGAAAGAGAGAGATGGAAGAAATAATCAAAGAAAGAGATAGTGAGAAAGAGAGAGGTAGAGGGAAAAAACTGAGAAAGAATTAGAAATAGAAATAGAGTAAGATAGAGAAGAAAGGAGAGAGAAAGAGAGATAAAAAGAGAGAGAAAGACAGAGAGAGAGAGAGACAGAGAGAGACAGAGAGAGAGAGAGAGAGAGAGAGAGAGAGAGAGAGAGACAGACAGACAGACAGACAGACAGACAGACAGACAGACAGAGGATGTGTGTATGCGTATTATGAAAACTAAATTTGCTGCGGATATCTACTGGCAATCCCCTGCCATCAGTATCAATTTGCACGTGAATCACAGTAATAATTCTCGAGAGTTTACGAGTGGTAGTACTTCATTTACAGACACCATAAAACGTGTGGTCCGGACACAGGTCGCGTGCATGTCACTCACAGACAGGCAGGCAGTCACACCGAGAGACAGACATGCGGAGAAATAAACCAAAGAGTAAAGTAACGACCAGCTGGGGTGTGGTTGATGCAGTGACAATATACCGTGGCCGAGATTGATGGATGGGATGAAAGGATGAAATAAGGAAAAAAAAAAAGATAGAATTATACGTTTACCTTCTAACGATGATATGAACTTTGCTAAAATGAGGGATTGATTCATTAATTTTTTGTGTGTAACGTACGTTGCTGTCTATACATCAGTCAGCCATTCCATATATCTGGCTATATTTTTATCTTTCTCTCTATCTAATTCTTTTTGTATCTATCTGTTTTTTCTCTATATTTATTTATCTTAAATCTACTATTCTTTGCATCAATTCTATCTCTATTACCTACAGATAAAACAAACTATCTAGCTTTATATATATATATATATATATTATTTTATATATACATATATCAATGTTTAATCAATAAAATGCTCTATCTACTTGTACATAACGCCACCGATCATGCATTAGCTAATTCATCTACTTATCTATCGCAATTTTATATATATATATATATATATATATATATATATATATATATATATATATATATATATATATATATTACATTGCCATAGTCCTTCCCATGGTCTGATTTGAAAAGAAATAGTTTTTTACCAGTATGTCTCGCTGTAATTTCCGATACAAAAATACATTTTTTTTTTATTTAGAAGCATGTATGTCTAAACTGCAATGCCATCTGATTAAGAACAGCGTTTTCGTTACTGTTGATTGTCTAATTGATTAATTGATAAATTGATTGGTGATTTAATTGTTAATAAAGACTCCTTTTTATTATAGCATACGAAATTTACTTATTAAAAGAAAAATAATGTTTGTTTCATTCAAGTAGTAGCTTTCAAGACGAGATCCTAAGCTCATTCTACACAGATGACAAGTTTTGAACTCATGCAAAGTTCTCTCTCTATATATATATCTGTATCTATCTATCTGTCTATCTATCTATCTATCTATCTATCTATCTATCTATCTATCTATTATATACTTGCACGACTTTTTGAGCATGCGCATGTAAAATGAAATTCAACCATTAAGAGCAGTAACGGGTTTATCGTCTATGATTATAATTTCTGTTTTCTTTTGTTTTGGTTTATGTAATTGTTGGATAAATGCTATCCATGAAGTCGGGATCTTAGGCCTTTCTTGGATGTAATAAAATACTGCCGGATAGAAATGAGCTGAATAGATGAGACCCTACAGTCACCCTCTGATAGTATTGGAATCGGAACTCGTGAAGGATTATTCTTGCTCATATCACTCTAACCCCACATTCATCAGCGCTCCTATAGATAGAAAGATGTGACAACTTGAAACGCCGAGATCATAACACAACTGGAAGAATATGGCACGCGTTAACTGCCTTTTAAAAAAAAATAAAAAAAAACAAGGCAGAAAAATGCGCGCTCAGAATAAAAAAAAACAACACTTTATATCGGAAAAGACATGTTTAAAACATGAAGTCTTAAATATTAATTATTACATGCCCACCTTGGCACCGACAGTTGTGTTCATTTCCACAAAGCTGTATTTCTCAAACCTTCATGTTCTATTTTTAACTTTTACTTCAAATCCTCTATTTCCCCCTCCCTTTCCCTGTCACTCTCTCTTCAAAAACACCTTAACTTCGTATCTGTAGGACAAATTATGGCGAAATAACAGACATACCACGCACACTGGGTTGAACCTGCTGTGAAGAATTCGTCTCAGATCTGA
>JAWDGP010000628.1:260000-282500 GCA_033675545.1 Elysia crispata
AGAGATAACGAGGGAGAAGATAACTCGGCATAGGCCAGTTAAAAACAATATGAGAACAGAATAAGTTAAGCTCTGCATTTGGTTTTGAAAGTGTGAGGTGAGAAAGGTAATATGGTTGATAAAAGTATTTTTTCGTGATTCTCAAAAAAAATTGAGCACTGTGTCTTGTTGGACCAAGCAGAAAATGCCTAATTTATCCAAATCTTGATGCTACTGGATATAAAATTTTTTAGGAGGTAGCAAATTTGAACGATCTTTTCGCCATGTCCATACCAAAATGAGACCGGTTTTTCCTGAGAAGCTTTTATTAATTTTTTCGGATCTGGTCGACACTCCTTGTGCATTATTTTGGTAAATAATTAAAAAAAGCCCACTAAGCTGTGAATTTAGTTCTCGTATTTGGTTATGTTTGCAATGTATTTCTGAATTGAATATTTTGGTGGAGAACCACTCTCAAAATTTAGAGTAAAAAACAAAAAACAAATTTGGAAAATCTAACTGCCCTTCTCTTCAATATGGTTTGATACGAAATATCATTGAATCTGTTAAAGAATTAAAAGAGTCAGAAAGAAAAAAAAGGAAAATAACTGTGTTCATGAGACATATTTTAATTTTTTGATTTAACAATATTACACCGAATACGTCTTATGGAGCATCCTTAATTATCACTTAAAGATAAAACCGCTAAAAAAAATACAAAACAAAAGAAACAATAACAAAAACTAAAAAACAAAACAAAAAACGAAAAAAAAAAACAATAACAAAAACCAAAAAACGAAAAAAAATCCACAAAAAAGAAACAATAACAAAAACTAAAAAAAAAAGAAAAAAGAAAAAAAAAAGCCTCAAGAATGGAGAACAGAGTATAGGCAATTGAGATAAACAAATTAAAAAGAAAAAGCCAAGAATATTATCATACAAATAATGTGAGACGATCGTTGTAAGGGTGATTACTTCAGGTCCCCGATAACTTAAGAATATGCCAGAATGAATATACCATAATCCTCACCAATAAAAAAAAAGAAAATGCAACTACAAGAATATTACCATGCGTTGAATGATTAGAGTCTCTGTACTGTGGAAGAAAAATTTTTTAAGGTGTTAATGGTTTAAAACTTTGCGCCCGCTGCATTTTTTTACCGCGTACCTACAAGTCATGATAATGAAAAAGAAGAAAAGGTTCGCACTTGCTTCACAGCACGGAAGAAAAACTACAAGTCTTCAATAGGACTAGCAGAAAAATAGGTAAAATTCATTAAAAAGCAGATTTCCAAACTGGTTTATTGCGTTTAAGACAATACTAGATGGATTCACTTTGTCACCAAGCAGTTCACTTCAGTGGATTCTGGTGAAACTTGTTACGCCCGAGAATATTCTAAAAATCTCAGTCCGAGAACAAAAATTCTGATAAATACTGGTGTTTGTCATAATTGGCCCAACTTAGAAGTAGCAAGATAATAAGGGTTTGGAAAATCAATTTTCTATTTCGAGTTAAAACGGACTCAAAGCAGTGAAAACATTTCCATGAACTTTGTTTGACTAGTCGGGATAAAACTAACTGTATGGTCGTCCTGACACACACCTATAGACAAAAGTTTCTTTCTGATAAGGTTTGGCCTTGTTGTGTTTTCTATTGGTATCATTTTCTTGGCTGCTCGAATGTTTTTCCTTTAGACGAAATATCTCACATGACGATAAGGCTGCTTTCAAATGCTTTCATATTCAGAAGACTTCAAATCTTTGAGCATTAGATAGTAAAAATTTAAAGGATATTTCTAGACTTCTTTCTGGAGATGTAAAATTTTTTTCCTTTCTTTAAATTGTTTTTTAAAATACAAATGAAAAAAGAGGAATTGAACATTTTTCCCTTTTCCTATTCGTTCAATTTAATTGAGCGATAAAAAAAAACAACAACCACCTAATAGCATATTTCAAATTTTGCTTTCTGTGTTGATATTCAGTCGAGGTTTGGTTGTTTATCAAAAGTTTAAACAACGCCTAATGGCTGTTTAAATTTCTTAAGAAAAAACAAAACAAAAACAAAACAAGATATAAAAAATATAAGAACCAAAAGCTAAAAACCAGCTGCTAATGATGATTTTCTATGAACATAATACACGAACAATATGCACAAGAGATCCTTGATAAAATTTCAACCAATAAATAGCACTCAAAACATCTGCTAATAAACTATTAAAAAAACCCTAAACTATAAATTATATGAGCATTGAAAAAACAGAGAACAACACACAGGCCCACACATCGCTTACCTGAGTCAAACTATATAGACTTAGGGAAGCGCGAAATGGATCTGGTACTCGGTTAGAAAACCCGAATCAGCCGGATTTATCCGGTCATCCAACTGTAGAAAGCCTTTGTATATCGCCCTGTGTAGCCTCGTAAACTGGGTTTTATATCGGGATTCACCAGGGCTTTAACAAGGCTATTTTTATCTCCTCCGTCACACTTCTCGGCCTTGACCTTTAGCAAAACTTCCGCTGAGCGTAAAACCTCTATTTCTCCCCCGAACAATTGATTTCACAATTCTCAGATCTTTTTTTGTTCCCTTTTTTCTTGTGATGTTTTCCAAAGTCTTACGAGTGGGTTTCTCGATTCCTTTACCAGAAATCGAGATTGAAAGAATGTTGCTGCTCTTGGCAGATTCTAGCTTTGTATCTTTGCTAAAGCGTGTTTTTCTTCATTTTATATTAGAGATTATTTGGAGTAATTTTCCCATTACAGAAACACAGACACGTCCAAGTTTCAGGAACAACGAAGGTTTTTGCGGCAAAGTTAATTTATCCACCAAAGCAAACCATTCGCCTGACGTGTTTTTAAATTTCAAGATAATCTACGAAACCTACAGTAGCGAATCAAACAAAGAGTCAACTGCACATGTAGTTTGGGCATTGGTTTATGGTGTATGATTCCTTGACCTGTATTAGGAATTTACGTCAAGTTTGACGGTTCCGTGATGTAGTGTCGCAATATGATTAGCTTGTTTACTGGGAGGTGGGACCCCTCGGATTTATCTGAAAAAAAAAAAAAGAAAAATAACATATTAAAAAAGAAAAATAACATATTAAAAAAGAAAAAAATAACATATTAAAAAAGAAAAATAACATATTAAAAAAGAAAAATAAAATATTAAAAAAGAGAAACAACATATTAAAAAAAGAAAAACAACATATTAAAAAGGAAAAATGTGAAAATGTATTAAAAAAATGCTTCATGGAAATGAGTTTAGAGTTGCAGGTGTCCAAAATTCTAAAGCCGGTCTCACATAATGAAAGGTACAACATGAACGTTGAAATATGAAAGCAAGAATGACATCGGGGAGACCCAGGAAATGGTATTGGTATTTCAATCTTCCATTATTATTTCATATTACAAAAACAGGAAAAAAACCTCGTGAAAAACTTGTGCTGAAAAACAAGCAATTTTAAATTCTTGTCGCTCCACCGCATCATTCTTGAATCTCATAAGTCTGTATCTGGTTGTACTGTACACTTGACAAGTATAGAACATGCTTGTTTAAATCTATATTCACAACTATTTCATAATTTCCCAATAAACGTAGCCAAAACACATCGTAGAATATTCATTTTTGTAGGCCTCGTTTGATAAAATTAATGTGTTCATCAAAACAAACATTGTGTAGCTGCTGCATCCTATCAGAAGATTCTTTAAAGTCATACTCTAGAAAGTAGACTCACAATACATGCCACAAATAAATCTCATTCACTTGAATCAAGGCCAACGCCCACCACACATGGGCTACTGAAAAAGAGCACGTGAAAAGAAAGCCACTTATCATAATTATTTGAGGTACGTCTCGCTGGATCGATTCAGGCAGTTCAAATATTGATTCTACGAGACTCTCAGCATTGTCGAGATGAAGGGTCCAGTGTAGCATGTATTTGCTGTTTAAATTAGTCATCAAGACAAAACATTTCAGGACACTATGGCGTGGTTTCTACTGCTTTTTCTTGATATTAATATGACACGGTGAACACAAAATAAAAAAAAAAACATATGCTCACACAAGACAGGTGTAAATTGAAATGTTCGACATGTTATGAGCCTAGATTCACGCTCAGATTATAAACGCAGATTTGTTTGTGCTAATTGTGCTAAGAGTGGGAGAACTGAGCTACAGTCACCTCAAAGATGTGTTAATAGGAAATAAATGATTTAAAAAAGAAAATAAATGACCCACCTCTGCCTTTGATTTGCAAATAAATAATAAGAATAAAAATTTAAGTTGGTTATACGAAAATTGCCTAAAAATTTGAAACCCAAATTTTAATTTGGAAATTTGAATTTCGAAATTCCAACTGCTAATTGTAATTTAGTGACAAGATTGTACAATCAACGGATCAGAATACGGTGAACAATGCAGGTGGACCTCTACTTTTTTCCTTCAACGGACATCAAAGAACACCCACACGGCAGGAAATGAAGATGATATTATATTTATGAATTCACCTAACTCCCGTTGATCGATAAATTTTTAAATACTTGTTGATATTGCTACCCAATCAATGTTGAAATAATTATCACCTTTGTCCATTTTCCACTGACGTCCGGCCTTTCAATTTTTACGTTTCATGAATTCTACGAGTCCATGTGAGACCTATATACTCGTATTTATAACACTGTCCAGATTCAAAACCATGCTGTGCTGAAGATTTCAAAACAAAGAGAAACTATTCGATCTCGTAGATCTTCCGGTTTCAGTTCTTTTCTTTAATATTTTTTTGGGCTCATGTTTCTTCATGGTTCCAGTGTGAGACGTGTCTGGCGTCTTTCTCTCATGGCTGAGTTTCTATGGCTATTGGGATGAAGGTCAGAGGGCATTTTAAAGCTTTGGGTTCGATTCTCCATCTCGCCGAGGAGTTATCTAGAACTCCGCTTGACGCAAAAAACAAAACAAAACAAAAAAAAACAAACAACAAAATAACAAAACAAAACGAAAACGATATGAGTGAGCTGTTTTATTTTTGTTCTCCTTTTACATGTCTCGTGATATGGCTTTATGTTTACACTTGAATAGAATTCTGAGAAATTATTGGATGTTTGATACAGTGAGGCAAGCATTTTTAAAAAAAAAATATTTCTTATCGAGGCAAAAAAGATACAGAATCTGACAGACGTACATCGGTAAGGCCTTATACACCCCGTAGCATTCACTCGTCCCATGCTCTACTATTTCATGTAATTCTAGTCTCTATACAGCTTCTAAATGAACGGAAAACGTGTCATATCCAATAAAGTAGACACTAGAAAAACTGATGTGGCAAAGGGGAAAAAAATTCGTAACCAAAAGCATGTAAAGATACACAAAATTTTGATAATTTATTTTCTTTTGTTAGTCTCTGCATTTGTATTGAAGATAGAAATAGTTTGTAAGAAATAAGATATAACCTAACAAGATATCAAATCGAACCATAATGATTTCGACAGTTTCTTTGTCTGTATGACACTTGAAATTCTGGGGATTATGAGCCGATTATCATAAAGTTCAACTAGTCTACACACTCATAGTATATTACATTCAAATGCTATTTCGATTCAATTATATACTCACATAACAAAATTGCCTGAGCTCTTTAAATTTAACATAGACAGGTAACTATGTTTTGTGTAATATAAATGCAATGCTACTTACAAGCTCTTTAAACATCATTATCTTTGTTGTGTTTCATGCAAAAAAAATAATTTTTTTCCAAGAATTTATACACATCTTGTGTAAAGCTAGTACACCAAAGTATGTGTTTCACCTCTAGATTAAAACTTGTGTGGCTTTCTTTCAATTGAATAAGAAGTTGTTTATGGTATAAAACTTACAGTGATTAGTTGCAACATGTAACCTATAACTAACATGTGCCTGTGATGTAGGTTAAATTTTTTATATTTTCTGCTTCCTTGACTAAAAATTGAACAAGTATTAAATTGATGAAAAAAAAAAGTCACCCACGAAGTTGGCATTTAATAAACAACTAATAAAAAAATGAACATGATATCAATTTAATCTGATGTTAAAAAAAAAACGAAACAAAAACCAAGAAGCAAAGACTGTGTTTGAATAATTCTTTTAGAAATATAGCTTTAAAAATGCATATTGTAATTAGACTTCTCTGTTTAAATTTATTTATGAATATTAAAAACATATGAAGGGTTACAAACAAGGAAGACAATGATAAAAAAAAATTATTGACGTAGCATTTAGGAAAAAACAAAACAAAACAAAACAAAAAAAAAAAAACAACAATTAAATTCAAAAATAGCCTGTCTTACTTAAGTAAAACATTGCCATTTTGTAAGCTTTAATCTGATTTGAAAAATAAAAAGTTCATTTAAAGTTGCACAATTTCTCAAAAGGTCATGCTGGAATTGAAATGAGAAAAGGAATATTCAATCTTTTTTTTTTTTTTTAACAAATATTGTTTTTCTAATTATCTACTTGATTAAGATGCCCAGTAAAGAAGCAAACGTGTCTGGTCTTAGATTTGCAATCTTGAAATTCTAAGAATTACAAGTCGAGATATTTACAATTTAATTCACGTAGACATAGCATCGTGACCCTATTGACTGTCATAGTCCTAGGTATACTGGATAGAATCCAATGAAAATATGAATTGATGACCAAAGATTTCCGTATTGCTTCGAATGATTTCTTTTTGTTCGATTGATGTTTAAAGAGCCTGTGAAATACCTGGCTTAATTTTCAAAGATGTCAAACGGTTACTCGGAAGTTATAAATTATGAAACTTCTTTTTTGATTGTGAAATAAATCCTTTAGAGTAGATCAAAAATTTTGCATATGTTTCGGCCTAACGAATGTAATAATGATCTTTTTTTAGACTCAAAGTAGAAGAAATGCCTCCCTCGCGATATTTCCTGGTTTGGAGAGAAGGTGATCCGCGAGGTGTGTGTGTAAGAAGGGGTGGGGTGGGGGCGCTGAGGTAGGATTGATGAAATGTAATTACACTAGCACTACACTTACTTAACTTTTCGTTATAGCGAGATGTGAAAAAAAATTTTCCCCTTTTTTCTTTAAATAAATAAAAAAAGAAAAAAAAGAAAAGAAACCAGTTTACCAAGTCGGCTAAAATATTAAATAAAATGGAGACATGAGTAAAGAGGGTTTATAAATCGTCAGGTGTTGTATTGTCCAGGTTGTCTTTGTTGAAACAGACTGAAAAGTGGACACTCTATCAAGTAATGCTACGATAGCGACTGTGGGCGTAAAAACCTTTTGACGGTTAAGTCACCTAAAAATGGACACGGGATGTTTGCTTAAAGTTATAGATATTTATAATAAAAAGACCGAGCTCTAGTCATCGTTTCAACGAAAAACAAAACACGGGTACTTCATAAGGAAAACACAATTCATATGAAAGAAAAATAAAACACTTGCCAGCCCCCCCCCCTCCCCCCCTCCCCCCCCTCTCCCACCCCAAAAGGAAAAAAAAAAGAAAATACCGTCGTTATCTCCATAGACTGACGAACATTTTTAGTTGAAACTGTTTGTTGTAAAATTGTTGTAGTGCAAAAAGAGATGATTTAAAAAGTAGAACTTTCGAAATCAAAAATGAAAACCTGTAAATAATTTTTCCTCTTTAAGATCAAAATTTGTAGGTTTAATCTTTAACTCTTCGTTATAAATCAAAAATTAAATAACAGTGTTCCAGTTTGAAATACAGTTTAAGAACTAAGGAAAACGACCAATTCTGGTCTTTCCCAATTTGTTTTTAGATTCTTTTAAACTCTTATCACAAAGCTAAGAACTTTTGCATTAAGTGCTTAAAAGTGCATTGCCTTGCGGGAATTCTAAGCCGCGCAGTTTTTAAACTTACGTTATAATGAATACTTTAAAAAAATCTGTAAATAGATATGGATTTTACAAAATCAGTTAACTATTCCTTGTTTTTGATAATGTTGATAAATATCTAGCGCACTTGGTAACCCCTCGGAATCGCTTATCAGTGTGAATATATTCATGCCACACACTAAATCCTACAGGCAAAAAATGTAAACTGATCCACCACATGAAAGAAAAATAATAATGTCTTTGTTTGTTTTAAAAATTATATTAAAAAATATGAAAATTCAACTATTTCTGTACGTTCCAAAACTACTTTAAGATCCTGCTATAATTATAAACATTGAAAGACTTTGAATTTCCTGTAAAGCGAATTAACATGCATGTCTGGAATTCATAGCTGTGACTTTATAATCTAACCGCATGATGAGTGTTGTGTAAGATCGATGAGTTGATTTTGATTTTATAAAATTTGTTAATTACTCTTGTTATAAGCGCCTGGAACTGTCCCTCTTCTCAAATACTCAATTATAAGTAGCAAATTTCTTGTCATGTCACTGAACGTTACAGAAGAACAAATGTGTCTCCAGTTATTTTACTTATCAACAGATAAGGTCAATCTGGATGTCGAAAGATGCGGGGAAAAATGTTCAGGAACTGAAAATAAGCTTCGTTATGATGAAGTGACATTTTAACGTTTTTCTTCAAATAAGCGCAAAAAAAAAAAAAAAAGAAAGAAACATTCGTGCTTATTTGTTTTGAATATTTTATATATTTCAAACAAGGTAAATATTATGTTACGCAATCTTACCTGTGGGATAGTTTTCTCCAGACTTACAGCTCACTCTTCATAAGTTGGGAAATTCATATAATACAATCTTTTAAATTTATTGAAATCACCACAAAAAAGCTAATGTGAGTCCTATGAAACTACGGCAACACCAATAGTAAAAAACTGAACATAAAGAGAGTTTTTTTTTCTTTTCAAATTAGAATTTCAAAACCAACAAAATCGACCCTTTTATCGCATCATGCTCTTTTTCCAACACTGGGTTATTACTTTCCAGCTCTAAAAAAATTGAAAAACCATTCGCTTCTATGTGTGAACTATCCAAAATCACTTCAGATTGCTGATAAAAGTTTAGAATTTGACAAGTTCTTGGAACTATCATGCCCTGATTTCCTACATACAGAGTGACTCTCCTGGCTCCACCACCGTGAGTTACTGGCCCTAACGCCCGACGGTTCGGCTGTGCGCAGCGCTTATGTACCTCACCGGTTAGTGTTTTCTGGTCTTCTCCCGCTCCCTCCCTCCCTCCTGCTCCCTCTCTCTTTCTCTCTCTGTGTCTTTCTCTCTTTCTCTCTGTGTCTCTGTGTCTCTCTCCTTCTCTCTATCTCTCCCGCTCTCTCTCTCCTTCTCTGTCTCTCTCCTTGTCTCTCTCTCTCTCCTTCTCTGTCTCTCTCTCTCTCTCTCTCTCTCTCTCTCTCTCCTTGTCTCTCTCTCTCTCTCTCTCTCTCTCTCTCTCTCTCTCTCTCTCTCTCTCTCTCTCTCTCTCTCTCTCTCTCTCCTTGTCTCTCTCTCTCTCTCTCCTTCTCTCACTGTCTATCCCTCAGCATCTTTTTCTAAAAGCCCTCTCTTCAAAAATATTATCTGTTTTCTTTTTTTCCCACACTCTTTGTCTCTGCCTCTCTCGTTCTCTCTGTTTACCTGCCTGTGTGTCTGTCTGTCTGTCTCACTCTCTTTCTACCTTTCCTCTGTTTACTCTTGATATATTTTCTTTTTTTCCAATTCTCTGTCTCTTTCTCTTTCTGTCTCTGTCTTTCTCTCTTTACCCTGCTATCTGTTCAAATCATCTGTTTTCTTTTTCCCTTTCTCTGCCTTTCTCTATTTCTCTATCTCTCTCAATCTCTCTCTCTCTCTCTCTCTCTCTCTCTCTCTCTCTCTCTCTCTCCTATATTTCTCATTTTCTCTCAATTCCCTATTGTCTTTGTCTCTCTATCTGTCTCTCTCTCCCTCTATAACTCTTCATTTTACTTCTTTTTGCACATAGTATTTTATCATATAAAACTTCATTTTTTTTTCTAGATTCGATTTTTCAGTTTTTCACTATGTCCCTTCTTCTCTTAACCCAGTAACATATACACATACACACACACACATCCTCTCTCACAATATCTTTGCATTTTTTCTCTTCGTATTCTTAATTTCTTCTAAATTTATTTTCATACCGGGCTTTGTACGTTTTTAAGACATTTACTCTAACCAATATCTATCCTCTACTATTCAACTATCACACTCTCCCTTTCTTTCTCCCTATCTCTCTCCCTTTTTCTTTTCCATTTTTTAAAATCTATCTACCGCTTTTCCTCTATGTACCTCAAAACTTGTACTTCTTTCCCAAAGTAGGCGCGCGCCTCTTTTACCATCCCTCTCTTTACACCTCTTCACTGTAAGCCTCTTCTCTCTCTCTCTCTCTCTCTCTCTCTCTCTCCTTATATCTCTCTCCACCTCCTCTATCCCAGACAACCCCTCAGCCTATATCGCCAGGTCGTGAAAGCAGTCCCTCACACCAGAGGGCAACAAGTCTTTCTCTCTTCCTCTCTCTCTCTCTCTCTCTCTCTCTCTCTCTCTCTCCTTATATCTCTCTCCACCTCCTCTATCCCAGACAACCCCTCAGCCTATATCGCCAGGTCGTGAAAGCAGTCCCTCACACCAGAGGGCAACAAGTCTTTCTCTCTTCCTCTCTCTCTCTCTCTCTTTGTCACACTCTCTCTCTCCCTCTCTCTCCATCTTAATCCTTCCATCTCCTCCACCCTAACACCCCCCTCGAGGCAACCCCTCACACCATAAGGCAACACGTCTTTATCCCTCTCTCTCCATCTAAATCCTTCCATCTCCTCCACCCTAGCCCCCCCCCCCCCCCTTTCCGTCCCCAGTGTATTGCCAGGTCGTGAGGGCAGCCCCTCACATCAGAAGGCGACAAGTCTCGCGTGAGTCCATCATGCCTGAACGTCCAGTGTCGACAGGAAACTGGACAATCGTGCTAGAGGACTGTGACTGTCAGCTCCTCACCGCAGGTGGGGAGCAGGAAGGGGGGGGGGGGGAGGACGCTGGACAAAGGAAGGGGAAACAAGGGGAGGGAGAGGGGGGGGGAGCGGGTCGAGCGATCGTCGAGGGAGAAATTCTTGAAGGTAGGAAATTTGGAGTTTTCAATGGAAACATAAAAATAATTACATTGTACTGTGAAATGTTTAGAGGAATAGATTCGTGTAGTAATATTAACGGCACAAAAGCAGATTACAGAGATTGAACGATAAAGCGGTGTAAATATAGATTAAAATAGATAAGTAGTTATCTACATAGAAAATCATACATTTAAAAAGATAAGAAAGTAAGAGAAAACGCCACATACAGAAAGAACTTACAACACATTTATCACTCTCAAACTTAACATATTTACATCACTATTATTATGGCTGATCAAAGTTGAAAGCTTCTAAGGCTCCCCACTCCAAACAATTTTAAAACTAACTGGCGAAAATAAAAAAGGATAAATTAAGAAAAATGTCTTCTACGGTCCCTTATATGCTTTGTCAACCAATTTTTACCATGATTCTTTACCGTGACCAAAGAACGGAAAATTCTTTGTAAATTATTGTTTGGAACTTAGTTTTATAGGCTTATTACACCATTTATGTTAAATGTACACTAAGTAAATGCTTTTTTGAAAATATGGCTCTATGACTTTAAAACAAAGGCAAGCTACAAACAGATAGGGCAACCGCGAAGACAAGAATACGATGGGAATTTTCAATGTCAACACTGGCGTTAGATACGTAAACAAATCTAGGATTTCCTGAAATTTTCTACTTTCAAAGATAACAAAAAAAATGGTAGCTTTATAATCCAAGCATGCAAATAGCATTTGCATCCATTGTATATGTAAAAAAAATAGACCTCGTTCTCTATGAAAAAAGACGTAAACTCTCCCAAATCTAAAATAATAATAAATTTTATTGACATTTGATAGGTTCCGACTGTAGACTGTACAAGCTGGGCGATTCCCAAACCATTGTAGCATAAAACTAACCCGGATCCTGGGTAAATTAAAGCTTCTGAAAGTTTGTAAATTACCTAGACACTGGGTTTTCCAAAGCGTTGACAAAATTGAAAGTTACCTTGAAGTTGCCAAGCTGACTGAAAAACTTTCCGACAAGGACTCTCTTTCTCTGATTGGTTGTTATTGTAGGAGTTCCATTGGCCGATCCAAGCTGTTGAATTTATCCAAAGATAAATCTCAATCTCAGGACACCTGCCAGTAACTAGACGTTTTACCTTCGCGATGGAGAAGAGTCGCCAGTACTCAAAGCTAGACCTAGATCTAGATATATAATCTTGTCGTAAAATAGAAATAACCTTAAAAATTGCACTCATCGATGTTACTCTTTACAAAAAAAAAAAACAAAAAAAAAAAACAAAAAAAAAAAAAGAAAAAAAAATATTCAAGAAATTTGGCGATATGTTTTCCCGTTAAAAACGAATCAGATTTTGAGGATTTTGTTAGAATTTATGGTGAAATACGCAGGAGAATGTGCTAAACTCTACTTCTAGATTATAGCGTCGCTCCCTTTTAATGTGGGTGTCAAGTTACGGAATTTTACGTCATGTGCGATCAGTGGATATTAGTGGATATATGATGTAACACTCGTGGGTGATCATGGATAAGTCACGCCCTCGCACTTCTTAGAATATTTCGACACGCATTCTGTCTCTGTTGTTTAGCTGACAACTTATGCACATCTTTAGTGCTTTAAAAAAAATTAAGGAAAAAGAAAAACAAGAACCAAAAGATGTTTTATCATTAACTTTTCGTTTTTTCCATAACTGGGCACACTCTGAGTGTGAATTATAATACTATGAAAAAATTAGAATTAGTCATTGAGACATGAAAACCAGGAGTAAGAGTGTTATCTCTCAAAAAAAATTTCGAATAGGGAATGCGATTTCACATAGAGTTATGCAACATAGTTTGAAATCATAAAGTCTACTTAAGTCGTTCTTAGCGTATCAAGCAATATCGACTGCAAGAATGCATACTGGTATGACAATTGAAGTAGAAAAAGCAAAATATAAAATAAATCTATGAGAAAATATTCAGAACAAAAAATATTTAGTTCTTCCTAGATCGTTAAAACGGCTTTGATTGTTTAACAAAACCCAAGACTTCCAGCACAGGAACATAACTCTGTGGAATCGCATTGCCTATAGTTCACATTTAAAAAAATATCAATGCAAGGAATACAGCCACCAAGAATACAAAAACAAATATTATTGCTGCGCCCAAGACAGGTAATTCCTGTTCATAATGCACTAACAAGCTTTGGTGGGCGTCAGTTTATCACCTAATTTAACCTTGATTTCAGCCAATGAGACCGCAATGACGTGTGAGGTGATTCCTTCTACAAATTAATATCGAGTTTCTAATCTGATTTTTTTAGATTTGATGACGATTTAAGACAAAAACAGTGACAAAAGCAACGGATGTTTTTATTTTAATCTATGTCAAGCTGAAAACTAACTATTACCGGCTAAGTTTGCGCGCTTGTTTACAAGGTTCTTATTGCCGGAATGAACATTTAATAATAATTTTTTTCAGGAATTAATACGTGCTTTAGCATAAAGTATATCCGAGCTTCGTTCCTAATAATAACTCGATGAAATGTTGAATAAGTCCATATGTACCACGGGCATGTTGAGAGAATGTTGTATCTAAATCTACAAACCAAAGAATGCAGTGAACATTTGTTAAACTTGAAACCTCTTCGCATCTTCATCTCTCTTACAAAGTATCTTTAATTAAACCTAATGCAAGCTTTTTTGAAACCTGACTTTAAAATTCTAATATATATATAAATGTTTTGCTTTATAGTTTGAAGTAGGTTCAAGAATGAAGAATTACCAGGAATTTATTTAGAAATCTATATATATTCATATATATATATATATATATATATATATATATATATATGAATATACGCATATCAATGATATCGCAAGAACAAAATATAAAGTCGCATTCATTATTGAATATCAAGTATATAAACAACAAACATATCACATTTAGAAAAAAAAATTGAACATTGCTAAGTTTAAACACATCTTTGACAGAAAGAGAACATTTTAATTCCTAAAAGGTAGTTAAAATCTTTCACAGCAGTACAGGCATGAAAATAAAAATAAACAACTTAAGATTTACATGTTTTCAGTTTTAAAAATGTTTATATTCCAATCTTCTAATATGACAAGTCCACTTTTATACCTCGTGGTCTTAAAACTTTATTGGTTGTGGCAAAAGTAAATTTACCATAATTTAGAGTTATAAGAACTTGCAAACTGCTTGTTTACAGCGAGTTAGAGTTAAAAGGAGTCGAAACTGTTTATTTATATGGATCTAGGTTTATAAGGTGTCGTAAGATGTTTATTGATAGTGATCTAGAGTTAAAAGGAGTCGAAACTGTTTATTTATATGGATCTAGGTTTATAAGGTGTCGTAAGATGTTTATTGATAGTGATCTAGAGTTAAAAGGAGTCGTAAGCTGTTTATTTATATGGATCTAGGTTTATAAGGTGTCGTAAGATGTTTATTGATAGTGATCTAGAGTTAAAAGGAGTCGAAACTGTTTATTTATATGGATCTAGGTTTATAAGGTGTCGTAAGATGTTTATTGATAGTGATCTAGAGTTAAAAGGAGTCGAAAGCTGTTTATTTATATGGATCTAGGGTTATAAGGTGTCGTAAGATGTTTATTGATAGTGATCTAGAGTTAAAAGGAGTCGAAACTGTTTATTTATATGGATCTAGGTTTATAAGGTGTCGTAAGATGTTTATTGATAGTGATCTAGAGTTAAAAGGAGTCGAAACTGTTTATTTATATGGATCTAGGTTTATAAGGTGTCGTAAGATGTTTATTGATAGTGATCTAGAGTTAAAAGGAGTCGAAACTGTTTATTTATATGGATCTAGGTTTATAAGGTGTCGTAAGATGTTTATTGATAGTGATCTAGAGTTAAAAGGAGTCGAAACTGTTTATTTATATGGATCTAGGTTTATAAGGTGTCGTAAGATGTTTATTGATAGTGATCTAGAGTTAAAAGGAGTCGTAAGCTGTTAATATATACAAATCTAGAGTTAAAAGATGTCGTAAGATTTTATTCATAGCGATCTAGAGTTATAAGGAGTCGTAAAATGTTTTATATATATATATATATATATGTATATATATTTCGATATTCCCTTACCCTTAGTTTTCCTAAGTCTACTTTTTGCCTATTTTCGACTCCAGAGAAATGTAACGAAACATAAAAACCGACACAACAAGATAACTCATAAATAGAAAAGAAAAACGCGAGGCGACCTTTTTTTTTTCTACCATGCAATGAAGAGAGAGAAAGTAGGAGATCTTTTGACCACAGGAATGATAAAGGAAAATGCAGCAAGGGAAGACAGCTAGAAATTGGAGGGACTAATAAAATGACTGAATATAGAACAACAGCTGCACTTAAAACGAAGAGGGATTGAGATGCGTAGAAGGTCATGATCGCCTACGATAAAGAGCAAAGATTCTGATTGATTGATTGATTAATTCATTGATTATTGGACTATCTTCTATCTTTTGCTATTACGCCAGCTCTAAAACTATTACCTACTGGTCACTGTATAAAGATGAGGTTTGATTTTATCAATTTCCAGCCTTGTCGAATGAACCACTACATTAATGCAAAGAGAAGGTCAACATTTTGGTATCTTTCGAATTTTGTTTCAGAATCAATCTTAAAAAGAAGAGGCCTAGTGAGGCTGATAAGAGTCAAAAGAGGGTTTTAAAAAGTTTAAATTAATTTATCAGACACAATAAATGCGAAGATCGGTCGAGACAAGTTTTCTTGTCCAAATACCAAACGTTTCCCTGATATGATTTTAAGGATGGGTTTGGATGTGGTGTGATATTAGAAACTCAGATATCTGAAATCACGTTCCAAATTCCCCCTTAGTCTTATTTTCACAACAAAATTTTTCCCCCGCAAATACGCCAATAATTGATTTGTAATTAAACTAATTTAGGGGTGAGAGTCACCCTAGAACCACAGAACAATGAAATGATATTTGTGGGTGAGTAAACAGGAGATGATCCCAAAATAAACTCAATAGACAGGGGACTCAAAGAGAAGCAGGTTTATTCAAAACGGTATGTGTGGAGATAAAAAAAAATGCAGGTTTATTCAAAACGGGATGTGCGGAGATAAAAAAAAATGCAGGTTTATTCAAAACGGTATGTGCGGAGATAAAAATGCAGGTTTATTCAAAACGGTATGTGCGGAGATAAAAAAAAAAATGCAGGCTTATTCAAAACGGTATGTGCGGAGATAAAAATTCAGGTTTATTCAAAACGGTATGTGCGGAGATAAAAATGCAGGTTTATTCAAAACGGTATGTGCGGAGATAAAAAAAAAAATGCAGGCTTATTCAAAACGGTATGTGCGGAGATAAAAAATAAAGAGAGAGGAAGAAAAGAGAGAAAAGAGATAAAGGTAGAGAAGAAGAAAGATAAAGTGAAAGATAAAGAGAAATTGAGAGAAAAACAGAAAGAGAGAGAAGCAGAGACAGAGAAAGTGTAAGACAGTGACAGAGAGAGTTTGAGGGAACAAAAAAGACTGAGTTGAGAAAAAAGAAAAAAAAGGATGATGGGCGGGAGAATTACATAATTTGAGTATAATTAATGCATATTCTAGGCACTAAAAACGCGTATTTGAAAAAGAAGTAACCACAGTCAACGCAGGGAGAAAGCAAAAGAGTTGAGATTGTCGAGAAGTACTAGAGAAAAAGCACTATTTTTTAGAGAAAAGAGTGGGATATAGACGGAGAAAAAGGAAGAGAGATAGGGAAAGAAATATATATGAATAAACACATATACATCTATCTATGTGTAAATATATACATATAAATATATGTATACATAGAGAATATTAAGAACATAACAATGAAAATAGTAATCATTACACCATAAAAAAGACGTAATAATAACAACAAAAATACCAAAACTAAAAATAACAATAATAATAATAATAATAATAATAATAATAATAATAATAATAATAATAATAATAATAATAATAATAATAATAATAATAATAACAATACCCATTTCAAAAGAAGCACATTTATTGTTCTTCTGATCCTGTTTAAACCAGTTTCAGCCTTATCAATACACGCAGCAATAATCAATAGGCACTTGTATAATTCGAGATTTAAAATTTTAGACGGCGGTATAATGGACTCTGTGACAAATTAAAGGCCAATATTCATACGTTACTTAGTTGGCAATACATTATTTTATTATCTTTTAAGAAGATGTCATCATTGTTTTGGATGACTTGTGCTGATTATAGTATTGGCGAACTAGTGCAAAAAGAGATCATCAGCTTTCAGGATTGAATATTTACTTTTTATAATTCAAAGGAGGCTTACCAAAGATAAATATATAATTTCGACGCAGTCATAAACGAAAAAAAATTCGCAGACAATCACTGTTTGCATGAATGTGCACTTTAACCTACTTTAAAAAGATAATATGAATGAATTTTTCTTCAAGGACGTAGCCCGATAAAAATGAGACTATTATAGCTGAAAGGTTATCAACTAAAAAACTACTGATAAAGGTTACTGGAGTCTTGGAGCAGAACACAAATAGCGTCATTTGTGCTTCAGTTTAGCACTAGGTGCCCGGACACTTGATACAGATATCCATTTAAAAATAGACCGCTTACTTCTCCCACTTCACATCCTTCAGCTTCTTGATTTTATTCTAGAAATGTCAAACAAAAATGTATGGTTCGTCTTTTGCATGGAATTACTGCTGTACATTGTCACGATAGCCTTCTTGGAACGATGTCCACCAGATTAAAAAATTGGCACAAAACATTATAATTCACAAAGAAACAACGTCCTTATAGAAGCATACCATCTTTTTATGGGCCAACGAATTTACCATTTCCATATGCTATGTTCTCAAGGTACTATTCCATGCAATGCATATCTCCTTTTTCACCCAAAGCGCTTCCACAAAAAATAAATATGATTTATTTCAAGTCATGACATTTTACCAAGATTTATTATATTGTGATGAGATAATGCCATGGTGGTATGTCAGGAATACAAGTTTAGTAAGAAAATTTTACTCATCTGATTTTAAAAATTACTTATCTGAGTCTACAAAAATGTATTGCTCTTTTGCCACAAGCTCTCTACAAAGGTTTCCTATTCAACTTTTACATATTGGGCGACCGTGTCTGAGTAGTCTTATTTTTATTAGCTTAAATTGTTGGGATAAGTATACACCTATTAACATCTGTATATAGATCTTCAAAACCTTTCTGCTATCTCTATTTGCAACAGACTTGAAACATTTTCTGTAAAAGATTTAGATTTACTTCAATAATACATTTCTCATAACTTGACACGGATCGGCTAAAAATACACCATTCTGAAAAGTATCATATCAGACAATTCTCAACATTGACATCACTCTATCACTGATCGACTAGAAAAACCCAGAAAATTCGAAATGGTATCTTAATGAGACACCATTTTCAACAAAACAGTTAATTTGAAATTGATCCACTGAAAACACACCATCCTTTATAGTTTTATATGAGACCTTTAATATTAACATCACTTTGACATGGATCTACAGATAAACAACAACACAAAATTTGAAAAAGTACCATATGAGACAACATTCTCAACATCGACATCGCTCTGTCACTGATCTACTGAAAACACAAAATTCGACATGGTATCAGATGAGACACCATTTTCAACATTAACTTTACATTGCAATTGATAGACTGAAAACACACTATCCTATATAGTTTTATATGAGATCTTATTCTTAATACTGAAATCAGTTTGACATGGATCTACAAAAAAATCAACAACACAAAATTCGAAATTGTATCATATGAGTCACCATTTTCAACATTAACTTTACATTGCAATTGATTGACTGAAAACACACTATCCTATAGAGTTTTATATATGATCTTATTCTCAATAGTAACATCACTTTGACATAAATCTACTAAAAACACAAAATTTGAAATAGTATCATATGAGATACCATCCTCAACATTGACATATCTTTGATGCTCTTGAACTACCACACACCATTCTGCCCCTATATCGTCATACATCCTCAAAGTTAGCTTTAAAATTGTACGTCTTGAAAAATAATAATCCGATCAGTATCATAAATACAATTTAAACTTAACAATTTTTAGGATCACAACGTAAACTCCATTGACATAGAATTTGCAATCAGCTAATAAACTATTCACTTCACTAACCCCAACGGTTACGTATTTTCTCTGAGTTTCAGTTTCTCCGAAATATTACCAAGAAATACTCTGATTTGGTTGCAAAGCTTGTATTGGTCGAGTGATTAAAAAAAAAACAGAAAAAAGAGGGATGGTTGGACAGACAAATAAAAAAGGGAAAGGAAAAACATGAGAGACGAATTTAAAATAAAGAATGCATTTTGAGAAAAGACTTGTTCACAAAAATTGATGAAAGATGGTCGGATCTACCAAATCATTTATGCTTACAGAGTTTGCTGGATGGAGAGAGTAGATAACCTGTACTTCAACTTATATCTTTTTTGTATGTTTCTCTTGCGCAACTCCCTCATACTTCAGATTCCAATGTCCCTTCACACTGGTTGTTTCCAGGTAAAAGTCAAGCAACATTGTGTGAAGATTTTGTCTGGCGAGAAGTGGGCTCTAATTAGGTGGGAACTATAGGGAAACTGTTTCTCAACTTTCGGCAATCTGATAGCATCTGACTAGATCTGGTAGCTCATGTGGTCTTTCTCTCCCTCCCTCTCTCTCTCTCTCCCTCCCTCTCTCTCTCCCTCTCTGTCTGTCTGCCTGTCTCTATTTCTGTCTCTCAGTCTCCCTCTAACTATCCATCTTTTCATCTGCACCCCTCACTTTAATTAACCTCAATTATTCTCTCAATCCGCTTCTCTTTTCTTTCTCTCTCTCTCTCTCTCACTATCCCAATGTCTCTCTAAATCTTTCTACCCCTATCTATCTACATATCCCTCACTATCTCTCTTTCTATATATATTTATATCGGTCTATCTATCTTTCTATCTATCTATCCATCAAACTATCTATCTGTTTATCTATCTATCTATCTTTCTATCTATCTATTTATCTCGCTATTTCTTCCACTCTTTTCATTATCTGTCACTCTCTGTCTGTCGCTTACTCACTCAATCTCGTTCGTTTTATACATCTTACCACTTAAATTACTCAGCGTCTCTATACCTTTTTTTTTCTATCGCTAAGTTCAACCTATTCCTTTTTCATACCCCATCCTTCTCTTGTACAAACCTCTCAGACACTTCTGCTTCCACTGCCCCTTCTCGCAGGTTATTTGAAGGTAAAAGTGAAGCAGCATTGTGTGGAGACCTCCCCAGGCGAAGAGTGGGCCCTAATTAGGTGGGAATGGTAGAACAACTGTTTCTCAACTTTCGGCAATCTGATTGCGTCCTGCTAGCTTTGTAAGCTCTCCGATGGTCTCTCTCTCTCTCTCTCTCTCTCTCTCCTTCCCTTTCTCCCCCTCTCTCTATCTCTCTTCCTCTCTCTCACACTATCTAGTATGTCTCTCTCTTTCTATCTCTCACTCTTCCTCGCACATTCTATCTTATATCTCTCAACCGTTCTATTTAACTATCTATCTCTTTATCTTCACCTCACTTTATTTTACTCTCTTTCATTCTCTCACTCCTACACTGTTTTTTTCTCACCTACTATCACTATTTCTCTCCATATCTTTTATTCTTTTTCTCTCTCTTTCACTCACTCCATCTACAAGTATATCGATCTATTTATCTCTGCGCCTTTATCTCGCTTGCTTTCTCTTTCGCAGCTAAATGCATCGATGTTCCACGCGATGATTAACAAAAACAGTGAAGCAACATTTTTAAGATCAGCTTATCTCCGCCCACATCGGAAGATTCATTGCGTCAGTTACAGCTTACCGATAATGACGATTGAAAACCGTATGCTGTGTTGACTATTAAATACTTGAATAAAAATATTTCTGTGTCATAAGCAAAATGATTCCAGGATGTTGAGAAATAAATGATAATATCGAAAAAAGGTATATTTGTGATAAGGGTTTCATAACTCTTTTTGTGTTAATGTCACTGTCGCAGCACATGATTTTGTGCTAATTGCCAACAGTTGAAAAGAAGATGGATCATAAAATGAGAAGGTACCCTTTATAACGAAAGTCATCAAAATGTTTCGAAATTCTGACTTTTATATGATTTTGCTTTCGCCACAAAACCATAACCCAAAATTTACTCCTATGCTTTCCATCGGTACTGCTGCTGCTGCTGCTGCTGCTGCTGCCACTACTACTACTACTACTACTACTACTACTACTACTACTACTACTACTACTACTACTACTACTACTACTACTACTACTACTACTACTACTACTACTACTACTACTACTGCTGCTGCTACTACTACTACTACTACTACTACTGCTACTACTACTACTACTACTACTACTACTACTACTACTACTACTACTACTACTACTACTACTACTACTACTACTACTACTACTACTACTACTACTACTACTACTACTGCTACTACTACTACTACTACTACTACTACTACTACTACTACTACTACTACTACTACTGCTACTACTACTACTACTACTACTACTACTACTACTACTACTACTACTACTACTACTACTACTACTACTACTACTACTACTACTACTACTACTACTACTACTACTACTACTACTACTACTACTACTACTACTACTACTACTACTACTACTACTACTACTACTACTACTACTACTACTACTACTGCTACTACTACTACTACTACTACTACTACTACTACTACTACTACTACTACTACTACTACTACTACTACTACTACTACTACTACTACTACTACTACTGCTGCTGCTGCTGCTCCTACCCTTACTCTCTTTCAACGACAACATTTATTCCATGCAATCTCTGGTATTATGTCTCCCATTCTGTAGCTAAAGATACTGATTTACTCAAAGCAAGCTTACTTTAATTTACATTGAAATAAAACCATTTAACTAGAATCCTGGACGACCTTACTAAATGAGGACATTCAATTTGATCCACCTTATCTTTCCGGACGAACTGAAATGAAATGAAATCAAATCGTCGAATCTGAGGTTATCAAGGATATTCAAACTACAAAACGGCAGTTTAAATCATCGGCGCTTCACAATTTACATGTATCGATCTCTACTTCTGGAAAAAAAGCCAATATTGAATTTAATCTTAGTGCAAGTACTGCATCTTTACCACAAGATTTATCGTAAGTTGCACTAGTGGAAAATTCCAGATATCAGAAATTTTTCAAGGTGTACTCAAGCATTTTTAAAAAAACCCAAACATGATTGCTCATTTTTTTAATATCCTGCTTTAATGTTATAAAGTCATTGCTCAGAAAATGGCCGGGCGTTATGAAAAAGTGACATACCAACAAAGTAAGAAACTGCAGAGAATGATTCACCTAAGTGTTACGT
>JAWDGP010000628.1:285000-297500 GCA_033675545.1 Elysia crispata
CTCTCTCTCTCTTCTTCGCTCTTCCTCTCTAATCATAGCTCTTCATCTATATTTTCCTTCTCTCTCTCTCTTTCTTTTCCCACCTCTCCAGCACCCTCACCAGTTTATAAAATCCATATTTCTCCTTGTGTCACACGCAACAACAGCGAGCATATATCAATTGATTATTATGTGAATTTCAGCGTGGGCGAAGGTAAGAAAACAAATTAAAAACAAAACGATTGGGTTGGATAAATCTCATATATTCTATTTTTTTTAATTCCAGGCTTAACATTTAAATTAAGTCTTTAAATAAAACAAACAAACAAAAAAAAGACATGATATATTTGTTTTCAGGTTTCTTATTCTAAATCGTCTACACTTTTTAGATTCTTAACGATTTCTCTAAACACGTTGGATTTTTTTTTTCATCTAGCGATTTAATTTGCCCTGAGGGTTAAGAGCTGACCTTGTTATTTCCAGCGATGCTTTCTTGCAGAACAAAAGCAAAGCACCATGGAGGAATAAGCATGAAAACAGATGTGAACTCATCTCTCTAAAATAATGCTTGATGTAGAAAAGAGGAAAGTTGGGAATTTCTCGGGGGAATATAAGTTAAAAGATAAATCAACTAATTATTCCGCAGTAATTGAACTCTTACTCTCTCTATCTATCTATCTCTGTCTCTGTATATACATATACGAATATGTATACTTATACAAACATGATTGCCGTTCAAATGAACTGGTGGAGAAGATAACTACATTAAAAAGAGTAAACTTTACCATTATCACAAGTGTTTTACTCCCACAGTCTCAGAACTACATTGAAGAAAAGCAAAGTTTACAACAAAAACAGAATTATCTCAGTAGAGCCATTCATGGGTGAAAAGCAAAACGTAGTAACAACTAGCGGGTGAGGATAACAACTACACTGAAAAAAAATATCAAAGTTAACAACAGTAAAAGGTTTATCTCCTCCAGAGCCCAAGTAACAATTGAATTGTAGAGATGAAAACTTTACAACAACAACAACAACAATAACAAATAACAAAAACAACAAATAACAACAACAACAACAACAACAAAAATAACAACAACAACAACAACACTAACAACAACAACAACAACAACAACAACAACAACAACAACAACAACAACAACAACAACAACAACAACAACAACAACAACAACAACAACAACAACAACAATAACAACAACAACAACAACAACAACAACAACAACAACAACAACAACAACAACAACAACAACAACAACAACAACAACAACAACAACAACAACAACAACAACAACAACAACAACAACAACAACAACAACAACTAAGTTCCAGAATAATAACCCTTGAAATATTAAAATTTTCTTATGGCGTCAAGTTGACACTCTGAAAATTATAGAGCAGCGATCCCAAATCGACCTGAACATCTTAATATTATTATTGAATCATTGAAAATAAAAGTCGATGAAAACTTTCAAGCAATATTTTCCTCTTTCCTTTAAATATTGTATACCATGGACGAACCAGTTACAAAATGAAAGTGAAAGTGGGCGCTAATTTATCGCTAGATATTTCGATGACACTTTAAATTCGTCCTTAGTTGTAAGATGCCAAATTTTATTTTTTTATTACTTTTTTCAGTTTTTAACTCATTTCAGGGTAATAAAAATGTTTTTCTATACAATTGTCCACAAAAATAATTGTTTTATTTAAAAGCGTTATGTGTTTTGCAATTACAACACCGAAAATTAAATGCTTTTTAGTTCATAATAACAAATTTGGCAATAAAAATTGATAAATGAATTGCAACAAAAATATAACAAACTTGGAGGAAAAATTATTCACTTTACTCATATATGTCTACATTTTTTTTGTACCGCGTGGGATACTGATCGTCACAGATGAAAATTCAGTAAACTTCATCAAAGAGACAAGGCGACACAGAATTAAAGAAAGAGAGACAGACAGATAGAGAGAAAGAGAGAGAGAGAAAGGAAGAGAGAAGGAGAGAGAGAAAGAAAAGTAGAGAGAGATAGATAGATAGAGAGAGAGAGAGAGAGAGAGAGAGAGAGAGAGAGAGAGAGAGAAATGAGAGAAAAAAAAAAGAGGGACGGAGCGATAGAGAAAGAATTGAAGAATTAGAAAGATCGAGAGAGGGACAGAAAGAATTGAAGAATTAGAAAGATTGAGAGAGGGACAGAAAGAATTGAAGAATTAGAAAGATTGAGAGAGGGACAGAAAGAATGGAAGAATTAGAAAGATTGAGAGAGGGACAGAAAGAATGGAAGAATTAGAAAGATTGAGAGAGGGACAGAAAGAATGGAAGAATTAGAAAGATTGAGAGAGAGACAGAAAGAATAGAAGAATTAGAAAGATCGAGAGAAGAACAGAACGAATGAAAGAGTTAGAAAGATCGAGAGGTACAGAAAGAAGAGAAGTATTAGAAAGATAGAGAGAGGGACAAAAAGAATGGAAGAAATAGAAAGATAGAGAGAGGGACAGAAAGAATGGATGAATTAGAAAGATCGATCGAGAGAGAGACAGAAAGAATGGAAGAATAAGAAAGATCGGGAGAGGGACAGAACTACAGAGCGAAAGAGAGAGACAAAGAGAGGGAGAAACAAAGAGAGACAGATATAGAGAGAGGTATAGAGAAAGAGAAAAAGAGATGAATAGAGAGGTGAGGGATTAAAAAAAAAACAACTTATACTTTTTGTTTTCCTTTATCTCCATCAGTGACGGTAGCTTCAGTATTTGGTCAAGATGTCATCAACAATCATGAACTATACTACTTTAAAGAATTGAACAGCACTCCCACTGCCTCACCTGTTTAGAACCTGGTATAAACCTTTCCTTCGATGTTACATCTATGGCGAATCGGTTATAAGCCGTAGGGGTAAACTTAAGAGTATGGCTGTCATTGATACAAACCAATTACTCTGAAAAAACAAAAAACCTTCTTTCAGTAACCAATTTACATTTTAGGGGACATCTGTAGTGGTCCCAGACTTCAGTCGCTTTGGTTTGTTCAGTGGCTTAATGAAAGCAGTAAATCCTTATGGCCGTTGGTCATATGCCGTTGGGTACACATGGATACTCTAACGATATTCCATTCCACCGCAAAGAGCAGTTTTTTTTCTCCTGATTTGCGCGAGGCCAAAACCTAATTATAGGAGATTTCAGACTTGACGTCTCCAGAGCTGCTAAAAAATCCAGTTCGATGCATTAGTGGGATTAAGGTTGGTTGAAATTAACTTTGTAAACCGATAGATTTTGGTTATATCATTACATCGTATGATATCTGACGCTTAAAAAGATTTCATCGTTTACAGATTTATCCATGTGCATGCTATGTTTTAATATAAAATCAATCCGATTATTGATGTAAATATTTATATACAAAGTAATGCATAAACAACATAAACTGTACAGTTGTTCAAAACGTTTTATGAAGTAACAGGCTAAGATTAAGAACATAGCTTTGTTTTCTAACAAACGCGTTTTATCATATGGATGGTTCATACTTACATTTGAATTTATTTTGTTGTTTTATGGTAACACAAGAGAATGTTTGTAACGGTGATACGTATTAGTTATCAAATCTTTGATTATTAATCTATAATACACAACTGAAACACATGCTGAATCATTGTCTATACAACAGATTAGGCAAATCGGGAAACTCATGTCTGTGTTAGTACCAAAACTCCTATTTGCGCTTTGTGTCTTTACAATTTTCGTGCAGATTAGCCGTAGTTTTCTTTAAAATGCACTAACAACAATTTCTGGGTTATAACGCTTTGAAACATATGGATGTCACAAAAATAATGATATTGAGTTATTTAGAATTAATCCAAAAACTGTAAAATATTCTTTCACAGTATTGACAATTTTACTCATACATACTTGGAGCGTATCTTTATTAAAATAAAAAGCTCACCCTTATATTATATTAAAAAATATTTTACCTGTCTTATATGTATCTGGGTTACTATATCAGTGTCTAATGGATATATTCTTTCAGAGAATTCTGTGAACAAAAGGAAAAGCATGAAACAGAAAGGACAAGTTATGAATTGAGTTCCACACTTTACAAATTGGTTTCCACTCTGTAAACTCAGCGATCATGCAATCTCGTATAATTGTGCGAGCCAATGTCTTCTTACCTAAAAAAATTTGAATTTCAAATGTTAAAACTTTTTTTTTTTATTTCGCAAAATGTATAACAAAATTAAACCTAAAATGTCAAAATGGAAAACAAGAATAGTCTGCGGCTCATGTGTCGCACACACACACACACACACACACACATATATATATATATATATATATATATATATATATATATATATATATATAAACAATTTTTTTTGTCTTTTTCACAAGATGAATCCACGCTCATGTTTTGCGTGCGTGGGAGTAGGAGGCTGTATGATTTTGGCTCGTGAACAGATGGGTAGGCGTGTGGGTGTTGGCCGGTACGATTCTGGTCTGGGGGCAGATGATTATCGGTGTGAATGTGAAACAGTCGACATTCGTGAAATCGTAAGTAGGGGAGTGGGTGGGGTTATATGTAGGTAATATTAAGATTCGTAAGCATGTGGGTAGGGTATAAGGTGTGGTGCCTGTCAGTGAAATTGTTATTCATGCGTTTGTTGGTAGGGGAGTTGTTTAGGGTGTCTGTCAGTAGTATTGAATTTCGTGAGTATGGAAGTAGGGGAGTAGGTGTGATTATCTGTCGTTGTGATTATCTGTCGTTTATATTGAGATTCCTGAGTATGGGTATCTTGCAGCAATATTGAGATACGTTCCTAATATGTTAGAGGAGTGGGTGTGGGTATCTTTCAGTAATATTGACATACGTTACTAATATGTTAGAGGCGTGGGTGTGATATCTTTCAGTAATATTGAGATACGTTACTAATATGTTAGTGTAGTGGGTGTGGGTGTGGGTATCTTTCAGTAATATTGAGATACGTTACTTATATGTTAGAGGCGTGTCTGTGGGTATCTTTCAGTGATATTGAGATACGTTACTAATATGTTAGTGTAGTGGGTGTGGGTGTGGGTATCTTTCAGTAATATTGAGATACGTTACTTATATGTTAGAGGAGTAGGTATGGGTATCTTTCAGTAATATCTGCTGTTAAGAATGGCACTCGTGAGTCGGCAGCTAAGGGAGTATTGACTGCGATGTTTGGGTGAGAATTCGTGTCTGTACAATTTATTGCCTATGCGTCTATGGATAAAGCTGTAGGTTCATGTGGGTAAACTCAGAGTGTGAGCGTCAAATTCACTCGTATAATTTTAATTAATTCATGGTAGACTTTATAGTTGTATTATAAAGGTCAATTATAGTTCTTTTCCACGCTATTACATCCAAAATCACAGGAATACAGTTTGCTTCACTTTGGACAATCAATTATGAACTGCTCCTGAAAAGTCATTGATTTAAGAATATTTTTAATATCTAAAAATTCTCACAACATTTGTGAAGGATTGACAAATCATGAGGATGACGCTAGCCTTGTGACTGTTCTTTATGTGTTACACAATTGAAAATCTACTGACGCATCTGAGGCTAGCGTTTCAGCAGCGGTACTCACAGTTTAAAGCCTGCAAAATACATGAGATATGATCTGACTTACAATTTGACATGGACTATAGAATGAGAAATAATATACTGAATAGAATTATTTTACAAAAGGTAAACTCATAAAGATAAAGATGATGCCAAAAGCGATGTGGTTAAATTTTAGATTTAAATTATGTATCCACTGAATCAATGTGACATACGATGCCTTAACTAGGAGGACCATTATGGATATACTCTAGAAAAATATTTAAATTATTAACATCTTGACGTCCAATTTTGTTTTTACATTTTTCCTATTTTGTGACAAGATCCAAAAGCTGGATCTAGACCTAACCTTGTGTACAAGTAACGGCTTTTACCTGTGATTGAGGAGAAGCGTCTAGTTACCAGCAGGTGTGCAGAGAATGAGACACAAAAATATTATTGGGTGAAGTAAAGAGTTTTGTTCCCTCAGTGTCTAGATCTAAATACATTTTTTGAAACACAGCAGGTCCACTTTAAACGCATCGACCAAAAAACCCCTTCAAATTTTGATGCAGAATACTAATGCACTTAAAAAACACTATGATAAAAGCTCTTTCATATTGCTATAGAGCGAAAAATTATTGTTTCTTAATTAAAAATACCTTCTTAATAGATAATGTGAGGGTTTTTAATCCTTTAAAAGACAATCTTAAGGTATTATTTTAACCAAGATAATCAAATGAACATATACATTATCTAATAACATTTGTAAACAAATCAAGTCTACCCTGTCAATTCTCAGTTTTAAATTGTTTTTAATCTTTCACGCTTTAACTCTAATTTTAAATTAATAGAAGATATAACAATATAAACCTAAATAACAATTCTATTTCGAATCTGTATTTGAATATGCCACTCGCTTGTGTTTAAAAATTATATTCATATCAACACATTACATTTTACACCTTTAAGATTTGGAATAGAAAAAACATTTCAAACTCAAATAATCTAAACTTTGTATTTAGTGAAATCTGTATGCATCTACAAGCTTTTCAAAAAAATATACCGCATCTCCTTAAAGGCCATAATAATTATCTTTGAAAAAAAAAAGCCTCTTCATCGGAAATTTATCTTTTATTGTCTCATAATAAATAGAAAAATAAAATTTCAAACGAGGTCTACTAAAATGAATTGTTAATTGATATTGCAAAATCAAAATCTTTTTACCGATATTTTAAAATATACATTATGATGTAGGTTTAAATAACTGCGCGGCTAAGAATTACACCAAGGCAGTGAACTGAGTCTTTTTCTTCGCAGCTTTCTAATAAGCTTTTAAAAAGATCTCGAAGATTAGGAAAGTATAGAATGTTTCGATTTCATTTATTCTACCAGGCTTAAAGTCAAATACAAGCTGTATGCGCCTGACAATAGTTGTGAAACATAATCATCTAGGTAGAAAACATGGTTTTACATTGACGTGGATTTGTATTAAACGGGAGAAAAATTAATTTATCCTGACAACTATTAATATTTTTTTTACTTTACATGATTTATTTTTTAAAGTCTTATAAAAGGTTATAAGAATTCCTACAAAAATGACAAAAATGTATTAGCCTTGTGATTTTGTAGATGCCAATAAAAAAACAAACCAAACATTCTAATAAATGTTCAAAATGATCTTTTTGTAGATTTCGATGAGCCTAGTACTCATTTTGACATATACATGTACACAAGTAACCTTAAACAGCCTCTAAATGTTCTCTTCGTAAATTGAATGTCATAAAATACGCAATTTTAAATTCCCTTATTTGTTCTTTTTATGATTGCGTGTTTTATAAATTTCTAGATTCGTACACTAATATCTCAACGATCCCAGAAGTTGCGCGGGCGTTGTTCAAAAGTTAAACGGTTTGGAAAACCCAAGTTGATTTAGAAGAAAGAAAAAGAAGAGACACAGAAGAGCAAAGTCGTTTTTTTGGTAGCTTTTGTAGGGGAAATGTTTACACGGCACATAGTTTTGCCTCAAGCCAGACTCGCGTTTCAAAACGCTTTTCTTGTGTAAACAGAGAAAGGGGGACTTCGGAGTTTAAAATGAATAAAAAAAAAGGGCACCGGGAATTTTTCGATGATAGGCGGAAGTTTTTGAAAAAATCTCAGTAACTCGGAGTCTCCTAAGTCGTGTTGAGGGTATCCCACTCTACGAGCGACGGATGTATCGTAGCCGAGTTGCTATTACGCTGGGTTAAAGGAGCGTCACAGTGCTTGGATTCTTGATGTCAGGACGTGTACCACAGACATCGAGGGACACAGAGAAAGAGATAGAACGAGATGGAAAAAGAGTTGAAAAGAAGAGAAAGAGAAAACAATTAGAGAGTGTCAGAAGATTAGATACAGAGAAGGGAGGTACTGAGAGAGAAATATTGATTGAGAACATGCAAGATATTGGGAGAAAGAGATGGTTGCATGAGAGATTAATTATGAGAAATATAGACAGAGAGTGAGAGAGACTGAAAGAGAAAGTGCATGAGAGATAGAGATAGAGAGTAAGAGATTCTGAAAGAAAGAGGCAGATGATCCAGTAAAAGCTTCACAACAGCTGATTGTGAACTGGACCGATTAGTAGTAAACCATATTTTGAAAACTGTGCTCTGATAGTTTTACTAAATGTGAGACTCAGCTTCCACGAAACTTTTCTAAACAGTGCCAGACGCATGCATCGCGATGCATCTTTAATCCACATCACAAGAGACACATTGGATATCCTGACTTTTCTTTGAATTGAAAGCTATGATTAAAAAGTCAAATCTTCTATGAAATCATCTTACACGATTATCATGAAAAACAAAAGTTCCAATAAATTCAGATTCACCCTTTTTGACACAACAATCTTGACCTCTTCCTGATTTGAAACTTACTTTAAAATCAAATCCTTTATGGAATCATCAAAATTATCATTGAAAATGAAAACCCCTATATATTTCGTTCAAACTCTTTGACAAGGATACAAGCAAAGTTGTAATGTTGAAAGGCAATATTCCTCTCTTATTGTGCTGCATCTAAACATCAAACATAACAAAACTAATCTAAAAGGAAAACCAAATGCAATTCTGAAACAAATTCAAAATTTCGCTCCAATCCCAAACCACCGTCGCTACGAATAAAATTCAAAGACAACAAAAATCAATTCTTAGATCTTTCAGCAATCAAAATGATCTTTTCTATCCCCCTAAACCAACTCCCCCCCCCAAATTGCCACGTTTCGTCAACCCACCCCAAGTTTCATTATCGTCTTAGTTTCGTCTCCAGTTCCCCTAGACTGAGATCCTCCATTCTTTGCTCGTTTGAGAACCATCGAAGAGCCCTTAAGGGTTCGTGGGCGGATCCCTTTAAATAGGCCGAGAGGGGGAGCCACCGGCGAATGAGGGAAGTCAAGAGAGAAATATTTAGTAATAATTGGCTCCTAGAACAGAAATAGTCCACAGTTCTCTGGGATGCCCTCAGCGCTGAATAGCGAGGGGGGAAAAGTGAGTCATGATGATTGAAAAACGAAAAAGTTAAAAAGTTAAGAGAAGATATAGAGGAAGAAATAAATAAAGATGAAGCAAATCGAGAACTAGAAAAACAAGTTTGTAGAGAAAAAAAAAAGAAAAAGAGAGAAAGAACGATTGAGAGTAAAAAATAGGATAAAAAGAAATAGACAAAGAGTAAGCAGGGCAACAGAAAGTGTATAAGGAATTGATTAAAGGCGGAAAACACACTATGGAAATTATAAAAATGAGGGGAAAAGGAACAAGATTTAGGAAGAGAAAGAAGTGAAATCGGAGGTAGAGATAGTAGGAAAGGGGAGAATGAAGATACAAAAATCATTTTTCTAACATTTTCAATCAGCAAGAGCGCACGTCAATGCACTTTTCAACCACTCACCAAGAATTTATTTTATTCATAAGAAAAATCAAAACAAAGAACGTTTTCTCACAATAGAACCGTATCAGCAAAACTGTATTGCATGCCAGACGTGTTTTAAGTTATACGAGCCTTTTCAGTTTGTTGTTTAGCATGAAGAAACGATACAAAAAGTTCTAAGTTTTACATACTTGTAATCATAATCGAAGAAAATGCTTTTTTTATTCTGCTTTTACTTTTCAACAGGTGCTGAAAAACCACAATACTATAAGATTCGCACGTTCAGTACTGAGAGTAAATTATAAAACGTTTAAAATTGGAAAACATATTATTGGTAAGTTTCAAAATTTAAATTTTACAGAACATTGTTTTTGGTGTACAGTTGATTTCGGGTAGATCGTGTCTTGTAATGATGTAACAGATATAATTTCCAAAATTTTAATTATAATATTTATCCTCTAAATTAACCTTTATCTAAATTTTTATAACCGATATAATTTTCATGGAAATCTAAATTTTCCTTAAGTTGAATTTTCTTGAGTCCAATAATTCACAAACAATTCTGATAAGTAATGGAGTAGGATACAGATTTAGAAATGATACAAATAATCGTGGTCAAGTGAAAGAGTAAATGTAGTAAAACAGATCCCCCGACAGATTGGGAGAAAGACTACATATTACTGGTGACGTCTTCTTTTTTTCATCACGTTTTTGGTTGATTAGTTGTCCAGTCGAATTTTTTGGTGGGAAATATCGTGATAAAATTCTTTCAAGCAGGATATTAAGTGCAAGGAAAAACTCAATCAACAGCCGTTAATATGGCCTTGTGATAACAATACGGACTAATACCCTTCAACGGTTCTCAATATATTGAAATTTCACTTAGAATACAAGTCTGATAGATATCGTAAGTAACAAGTATTTAGTAGTTGTTGCGTGGGTAAATATCCTTTCATAGGAAACGAAGGTCTCACTTGATGTTTGATTAATAGTGTGGAATTGAATTAAACAGCATCACTAATGAAAATTGTCTCCATTCTTATCGTAATTTTAAGGAATGAACATTTGCGTAACAACTTTGTTTGAAACACCAATTACACAAAACTGGTAATTAGATTAAGCTCTTAACAGAAAGTATAAAATATTGCACTTTAGCGACCTATCCGAAATATTACGTCTGTTATATAACAAGTAATTTAATATCTCAGTTTCTACTCTGGTATCACGAAGTTTTACTCTAATCACTGCGAATTTTCTTATTATGACAACCTTAGAAATTTCTCGCCTTTAAATTGTTTTAACTTAGAATGATGAGTCATGAAAATTTCAGAATTATTTCTGTAAAATTATTTAGGACTAAATGCCGATGGCTTCATGAAAAAAATTATTTAGAAATTCGATCTTTTCATTCCTCCGTAAGAATTTTATCAGAATTCGGTAATATTATTTGTTTCCAAGAATTTCCGTTGCTTTCGCACTTTAAAGACTGCGAGTATAGACACGGGTTTTGACTGAGCAACAATAAACAATAAAATTTCTCCAAATACGATTATTACGAAGCATCCAAGAGTACCTATAGGCTCTGTTTTTAAGTTGTTTTTTATTTAATATGTTCAACTAGTTTATTCGTTTAAAAAATAGATGGTATGAAGGTAGATTTACATTAAAATAAAAGCTCGTCCAGCCAAGAAATATAGACCTAATTGTCTTGGCCTGTATGATACGCAAGATGACATCTGCGACTTTCTTTTCAATCTTGTTTCAAACGAGATCTAGGAAAGAACTCACAACATACATTTTAACAGTAGTAGACATGATGGACTGATATTACAGTTCTATTATATAAAAAAAAGGAAGAGATTAAGCGTTACTGCTCAGAGCAATGCAAGAAAAGATAGCTATTTTTAATTTTTTGATACAATGATCCAGATTTTTACCAAATTTGATCTAGTTCTAAATTATGAAGAAAAACGTTAACGTTAAATCTAGTTTAAAACAAACCTTATGGTGAAGTGTTAACTAAGCATAACAGTATACTATTCGTTTGCATAAAAAAAGCTCTTTGGCACAAAATTAGAATCCATTCAATAAATAGCATCTACATGCTCAAGTCATTTCCAACTCTTGATCCAGACATGCCTAACTGCGAATGATTTGTAAAGGTCTGATTTCCCAAACACGAAACCTGGACTAGTTGTTTCATTCCTTTAGCGCAAAAAAAGGCCATGGAATCCAGCTGCTAAGGTTTTATAATAAAAATAGAAAGTTAGGCCATTGGATTATTTTTTACATTATTTGCTCTACATCCACTGAAATAAATAAGAACAAAGTTTGCATAACTTAAAACTGCTGATTTGTATTATTTGTTTCATTATAGAGCAACAATTAAATTAAGAAATTCAGACAGCAATAAAGATTTAAAAATGAGTTTTGCTTGAATGAAACTAAAAATTAACCTAATCAGAAAAAAAACCCAGCAGAAATAACACTTCTCCGTCTTGTGCTATAAAGAATAAAGATCTTAATGAGAAAAATCCAATCCAGTCTGTAAACAAGTTTATAAAATTAATTAAATTTAAAGTAAATGCTCGACTCAGAAATAGATTCTGGTTGATCCGGGATGTTAATGAAACTCTTGTAAAAAAAAACTAATTCGCAAGACTTTTGATAACAATGGAACTATTATATTCCAATCAAGAGATCGCCATAATTTCGAAAAATATATTTACGATGTATAATATATTTTACTCTTTGTCCTTGTTGCATGATGTAATTCTCTGATAAAAAACAATTTTCGTTTTGCTTGATTTTCCTTTTTTTCCAAACTGTAATTTCATTGTCTGTAAAGAGTTATAAAAATCACACCGTCTGTCAAAGGATTACTGTAGCAACGGACAAAAAACTATAAGGTCCAAGTATAGCTTTATAAATTACCGCAGCAATACATGTGTTCATAACCAATTGAGCATTAAAATGTTTACATGTGACGTCAACCAGCCAGGTTTTTTCTAAAAGGTTAGCAATTTAATAAAATACAATT
>JAWDGP010000628.1:302500-357046 GCA_033675545.1 Elysia crispata
TTAATCAAAACCTAGTTATTACCCTTGGTCTCTGCCTATTTGTCTGGAAAACCTTATTACCTGATCCCTAGACTAATCTAAGCAACAGAGTTTCACCCAAGGTTGGTTTTCAGATAAACATTCGTGTTAAAGCAAAGTCTAGAAAAGACTACTCGTTTTGTAGGTGTCGTTTTTTCTGAAGAATTTAAAGTGGCGCCACAGGAATTCTTTAAATAAATTGACTTTTTTTTAACATTATGTGTTCCTTTTATGGACGAACCTGTATCGGAGTCGTTATGGTTTTTGCTATGCTATCTATATTATTGTCAATGACTTTATTTTTCATCTTTAAGTATAGCTTATATATCTCATCCTGTGTTTGTCTGACAGCCTCCTCTGATGTAAAACTAGATAGAGAAATAATTAGAAAACGAGAATAGAAAACAAAACAAAAATAGATGAGAAAATGTGAGTGTCTGCTTAATCAAAGAACACAGATTGAAAAACCGTTAGGATCATATATTTAGGTGACACCTTAAGCTAAAGTTACCAAATAAACAATGCCGTAAATATAAGAGTGTTAGTAAAAAATTACACCGACAGCGAATCTACCAGTCTGTAGAGGAGGGATGCTACATCTTGGAAAATATAATGAAAAGTTCATGTTTCATCTGAGTCTGAATGTTGAAGGTTCATTTTGGCATTACTGTTTGTATTAACAAAAAATCTTATCTTTTTATAGTAACCATCATCTCATATCGAATTGTGAAAAATATCTTACATGATATAAGCTGATTTTATCAATCAATTAATACATGATTTATTGATTTGATTGATAGAATTTATCTTCTTTCCCCTCTTGCCTTCCCAGTTTGTTAACGAGACTTGGTCATACAAGGATACGGAGCTATCTAAGAGTGATAACTCTTTAAAAATTTCCGGTATCTTAAGTTTATAAAGTTATTTCCCTTAGACACTATTTAGATTGAGCTCACAGTTATAGCAGATGAATACTTTTATCAATTGAACTCGTCTCTATAAAAGTATATACAACTGCCTAAATAGGCCTGTTTATTAACAGTAATTTTTACATTCTTTTGGGTTTTCGAATGAGCATTTAATTATTGTTTGATCTAATCCAAAGAATTACCTAATCACATAAACGGTTGCTTGGAGAATTTTTTCGTATTGAAATTGTTAAATAGAGATTAAATCTGCAGCGCAGCTAGGCGATTAGCCTTTTAGAACCGCATGAGATTTTTTTTTTCAGAATGGAACAATTTAGATTGATTTCTGCTGTCCTACACTATAACATGAGCGAGAATCAGAAATTGAAGCTTGCGTATTACAATTTAGATCTTTAACGACTCTCTCAGACTCTGTTGGTTTAATTCTGTTTAAGTGAAGTCTACCTGCGTAATTAACTAACAATTCATTTATTTAATAGGACATTAAATAAGTTAATCTATTATTATAATGTGTAGTTGCGGTGATTCTTATCAGTTTAATTTATGAAAAAGATTTTGTTACACAAATTAATCTTAGGAAACTACTAAGAAAACTACTAGGCCCTTATCTCTACACAGTGAAAGTATTTCCCCTTTTTTTCCTTCTGTAAGGCTTTTACATGTTTGTTGTTTCATAAAGATTGCATGAATTATGAAGTCTGGCATAGATTCTTAGTTTTGTGCCGTCTGTGCCGTGTACGAGGTAAGTAGAAGCTCTGGACACGGTAATAAATAGAAAGGTTTTGTGTCATAGGTGTCGTGTATAAGGTAAGCAGAACCTCTTGACACGGTAATAAATAGAAAGGTTTTGTGTCGTAGGTGTCATGTACAAGGTAAGTAGAACCTCTTGACACGGTAATAAATAGAAAGGTTTTGTGGCGTAGGTGTCATGTACAAGGTAAGTAGAACCTCTTGACACGGTAATAAATAGAAAGGTTTTGTGGCGTAGGTGTCGTGTACAAGGTAAGTAGAAATCTTGACACGGTTATAAATAGAAAAATTTGTGTCGTATGTGCCGTGTATAAGGTAAGTAGAAATCTTGACACGGTAATAAATAGAAAAGTTTGTGTCGTAGGTGTCGTGTATAAGGTAAGCAGAAGCTCTTGACACGGTAATAAATAGAAAGGTTTGTGTCGTGGGTGTCGTGTACAAGGTAAGTAGAAATCTTGACACGGTAATGAAGAGAAAAATTTGTGTTGTATGTGCCGTGTATAAGGTAAGTAGAAATCTTGACACGGTAATAAATAGAAAAGTTTGTGTCGTGGGTGTCGTGTACAAGGTAAGTAGAAATATTGACATGGATACAAATTGAAAGGTTTGTTGCCATGTGAATAATATTTTAAGTCACGTATTTTATGGACAATAATGGTATGTTACCTTAGCATGAAATAAAGAGAAAACATTTGTTACATCACCGAGTTTAGCGAAGTTTTGTTTCCTTTGCCATTTCTTTGATTTAAGTTCTATTTTTTTTCCTTGTCTTTTGTGTTCTTCCATTCCCTCTTTCACCTGTGCTTTTAATTTTATCCAAGCTTGGACTTAATTATTCTTCAATTCAGTTTATCTTAACGTGTTTCTTTGCATATAAATTTTAGTAATTACACACTTGAAAACTTTGATACTGAAACAAATTTAGGGAATGTTAACATTAATACTATGTCATTCCGAGAAGCAAGTGAAGTATTGTTGAATTGATAGTAAATCTTGAATAAGTTTGAATCTTTACAGTAAACTCGAAGCTTTCACTCTGCGTGCACATAGAATAGAACATAACTATTAAATATTGTTCGAATTTTAAAAAAGCATATAATTTCTATATATAATGACGCTGTTTTTGTTTTCTTCTTTAATTCTATCGTTCTAGGCTTGCACCATCTAACAGACAACATGAAACTGACACACGTGACCGTTTCTGTATTTCTTGTCATCATGGTCTATCCAGCTCTGACACACACCAAGAATGTTCAAAAACGATTTCTGAATAAACTTATGGATATTTCTGTGCAGAAGGTACGAGAAATCATGCGAGATCTTTACGACCCAAAACCTTATGAGCCGTACATGTTGATCGAGGCAAAGAGGGTGCGACAGAGAATTGGACAGACGCTTGCGAACGTCACGAACACGCAGCTTAACGATATCGTAATCGCCCTGGATCGGATATACCTCGATAACGACGTGAATCCGTCGCTGTCGAAACTTGTCTCGGATGTTCGACAAAGGCTTGGCGACAAAGCAGCATACCTTACCGATACAGAAATAGGGAATGTCATCTACGATATTCTGTGTCAGATTAGACCAGAAAATGATGTTATCGATATTGTCAAAGTTGTAACAGTGGCAGTTCCTTTCTTCGGCTCATGGTTTGGATGATGGTTTTGGTATTGGGAAAAAAACTATCACCACCTCTCCGAGCATAAATTAATATTCATTAACAGCAAATAACAATATACATTTTTATGAAGCTTTAAAAACAGAGTCCAGACATAGCTCTAAAACTTAACTAAAATATCCCCGCTACTGGATACACTCTTGCCTTTCTTTATTTGAATATGTTTGAATCCCAATTTTCAAAAAAAATCTTACGTTTCTTTTTTGATTTTAAAGTTTAATGCGAAAGTTCAGTAAGTGTTAGGTTTATAAGACTCTATTAGATTTTTCACCCCACTAACATTCAAGCCCTAAGAAACTCGACAACTATCATAACAATAACATTACATGTAGGTTAGAAAATGGAATGTTTTGAAACTATAAGCTATCCAAATGGAAATGTATCATGAAAATAAAATATGTTCAACTATATTAAAAACTGTCTGAAATTATTGTTTTATATTAGTGTCATTATTTTATTGCGTATACCTGTTGTTTCTGTAATAGTTGTTATTATTCTAATTATTTGTTTTACTTGTATCTATTGATACACTACCTTATACCTCACACCTTTCTTGCTGTTGTTGTTTCAATACTGATTTGCTGATCTTTTTGTGCTTCTGCTGTTGTATTTTTTGTCATCAATTTGCCTTTGATACTATTTTGCTAGTGATTGTGATGGAAATTTTGATAACACCAAGTTTGGTAACTTCTAATATTTAAATGTCGTTGCTTTCTCTGTCCTAAACCAAGTCTAAGTTTTGGCTGCTGTTGTTGTCCACACAGGTATAACTGTCTTTTTTATTTTTTGTTGTTATTGCGTTCTTTATGTTTTAGTTCATACTATTATGATTTTAAATTTAGTTTTTTTTAGGTATTTTTATTCCTACTGTGCGCAGAATTTCTTTGTTGAAATATTTTTCATGCAACAATTTATCGGCGATTTTGTTACTCAATACTTTTCCATTAACGGTACATAATATTGTTTTAATGATAGTTTCCAATTTTCCCCCAAATCTTTTTTTGCTTTGTGCTAAAATATTTGGCAAAAAGATACTAAAAACAAATTTTGGTAATGACAGCTTTTTTTTTTAGAGGTATCTACGATAGTGAATTATATATTAAAACGAAAGAAAAAAAAAACGTTCAGAGATTAAAACCGACTCCCTGTATTAATTCACCATCTCTCCAATCACTAACTTGTGTCCCATCGTAAAATAGGTGCCTTATCTATCGCGCAAGGGAAAGGTTGCATTGTATAGCACAGAACAAAATTTGGTTATGTTCCAGAATTGTTTGTCAAAATTACAACGATTAAGTGATTAAGTGAATATTAGGTTTTTAATAGGTTAACAGATAAATTAATTAATGACGAGATATAAGCTTTGATGTTTCTTACGTAGTATATGTTTATTCTTTAACATGAGCTGTGGTAATATTTTTTGCCATTGTAACCTTCTTTACTTTCTTTACTACGCGTCACGGCATTGTTTCTTATCTTACACATTTAGGCTTAGCTGGCTCTGGCTGCAAAAGCCACAGTTTATCTACATACAAAAATGTAAAGAGCACACACGGAGCTAAGGTTTCATAAGAACGGAGATTCAATCAAAATCCTTATCAAACCACATTACTGACAACGTGAGCCAAAAGCGGCCTGCTACGTCAAAGTTACATTTATTAGATGAAACTGTACTTCCCATTAAAACAGAAATTTGGTAATAAAACCCCCGACCCACCCATTTCAGAAGAAGAGCAAAAAAAAAATGTAAAAAGCACAAGAAAACTACAAAAACCTACGTACAAAGCACATGAAAATTTCAAAAACATACGTACAAGGAAAACGAAAATTACAAAAACATACGTACAAAGCACACGAAAACTACAAAAATAAACGTACAAAGCACACGAACATTACAAAAACATACGTGCAAAGCACCGAAAGTTATAAAAACATACGTACAAAGCACACAAAAATTGCAAAACAAAACAATGAGTCTGATCTCAGAGACTAAGAGAAAAAGATTTATGACAATAACGGACAAAAAAGTAAGCATAGCATTAGTAACCTGTATCGTGTAAATTTAGTTCGTTCACTTATAACAGATGTCCTCTATCGTACACTTAGGGAAAAAAACCACAGGAACATTAATTTGCGCTAAAGTTTAACTCGCATTATAACAAGTGACATACATATCATTGAACCGCATGGTTTTTCTCTCATAGTGTAGCATTATTCTTGTAAAATGAGACCAAAATCAGTTTGCAAAAGAAAAATAAAAAAAGATTTTATATAAGATTTTATCAAAGTCGTAAGATAAAACTAGCAAAAAGTAGATTGGATAAGAAAAAAAAATCTTTATTCTGAGAGTACACTTCCTAGGAACTAATGCTTACATCGTAAGTAACTGTGATTGTTTTTTTATAGTAGTAGTAGTTGTAGTAGTGGTAGTAGTAGTAGTAGTAGTAGTAGTAGTAGTAGTAGTAGTAGTAGTAGTAGTAGTAGTAGTAGTAGTAGTAGTAGTAGTAGTAGTAGTTGTTGTTGTTGTTGTAGTTGTTGTTGTTGTTGTAGTCGATAATTGTGTTGGAATAGTAATTTTAGCCTTTGTGAGATTGATTGTTCTTGTATGAATTATGATAGTGGTTACACAGATTTTAACGCTTCTTCAATTCATCAGAGGAAAAAAATGCAGTCACCATGTTATTCATTTTTGTTGTTTCTTACGGTATATAAAAAGTAATATTATTAAAATTTCTAAGAACATGCTTTCTTTAGCAGTCATTTGGTACTTTAAAAGAAAATAATGTGATCCTTTGATAGCGATTTTCATATAGCAAGTACAGTGCTGAAAGTTACGTTAATAAAAATTTCAATAAAAAGGGAACAAGAAGCTAAACCTGCTTGTAGCTGTGTTCTTTTTACTTTAGAAACTAATTGGAAAACCACCATTTACAGCTAGTTATCATTTGTCTTCAAATTAATTGTAATGAAAATTCAAAAATTATATCCAATAATATGTCTGGATTTTTTCACAATATCTTTTCTTACTTTAGAGAGTTCACGATTTCAAGGCGATGGTTGCCGGAAACGTTTGTTTCTATCTACTGGTGTTTGTCTGCCTCGCAAGCAGCTCCCTAACGCCCGCTAGGAGCGATGTGTGGACCAACCTGCAGGCTCACATCTCTGACATTTATGACAGGAATGAGGGGAAAACGTCGCCCAAGAATATCAATCTCATTGCAGCAAAACTGAGGGACAGGATTGACGAGGCTATTGAAGACATATCTGAGGGGAAGCTCAAAGAGATTGGTCGAGTTTGGGGGAAGGATTTTCAAGATATCGAAGATACTTATGATTTGACGGAATTTTTTGACAAAGTTGGAAGAGCGTTAGAGTCTAAGAGTGAGTTCAAGAATGCTGGGAATAATCGTTTAATCTATTATTTTTAAATAAATAACAATTAACAAGAATTATAACGGAATAAACAGTTAATTGAAATTATGTATATAGAAATGAGTGCTACCAGTTTTATTGGGAACCTGGCCTTTCAATCTCTGTAGTTTGTTCTTACGTTGGTGCTTTTCAGTCATGTTGTAGGTTTCAATCTATTTTCTATACTTTAAATTATTGTCAACATATCTAACAGACTTCAATAAAACGTAATGAGGAATAACCGCTCAGGAAATACAGAGATGCTGAACTAGTTTTACTGTACTGTGTGTCTACTTACCAAGTTAAGAGGTCTAATAAAACAAATAAAAAGTAAAAAAAAATACACTTTTTACACGCACTCTTAAATGGCTTATGGTCATTTTTGAAAGAATATATTTCCTGAAATCGTAGTGTTAATTGGTTTTTCTCTTGTTCATTTTATTTGTCTCAATTATTTAAATATTTAAAATAAACTTGTGAGACAAATATTATCACCAGCACCAAGAATAAATGGTGGACATAATGTACTGCAAAAAACAAATGTTAAGAGGTCATTCGTATGGGTCGAGATGAATAAAATTTTCATGCATGCGATACAAATGCATCCCCCTGCTCCTATCATGCTTATGTCCTTCTCTGTCTATATCTTTGTATCTCTGTCTCTCTCAATATCTAGAGGTTTACAGTCTTATGTCCTTCTCTGTTTATATCTTTGTATCTCTGTCTCTCTCAATATCTAGAGGTTTACAGTCTTATGTCCTTCTCTGTTTATATCTTTGTATCTCTGTCTCTCTCAATATCTAGAGGTTTACAGTCTTATGCCCTTCTCTGTCTATATCTTTGTATCTCTGTCTCTCTCAATATCTAGAGGTTTACAGTCTTATGTCCTTCTCTGTCTATATCTTTGTATCTCTGTCTCTCTCAATATCTAGAGGTTTACAGTCTTATGTCCTTCTCTGTTTATATCTTTGTATATCTGTCTCTCTCAATATCTAGAGGTTTACAGTCTTATGCCCTTCTCTGTCTATATCTTTGTATCTCTGTCTCTCTCAATTTCTAGAGGTTTACAGTCTTATGTCCTTCTCTGTCTATATCTTTGTATCTCTGTCTCTCTCAATGTCTAGAGGTTTACAGTCTTATGTCCTTCTCTGTCTATATCTTTGTATCTCTGTCTCTCTCAATGTCTAGAGGTTTACAGTCTTATGCCCTTCTCTGTCTCTATCTTTGTATCTCTGTCTCTCTCAATGTCTAGAGGTTTACAGTCTTATGTCCTTCTCTGTCTATATCTTTGTATATCTGTCTCTCTCAATATCTAGAGGTTTACAGTTTCTAAAACATTTAACACGTACGGGATAGTATCATTTTTCAAGTTTTATATTAACAATTAAAACCTCATCCGTTTTAGGTGCACTTTATAAAATATTAGAGACTATAAGCCATAAGAAAAAGAAAGTTACAAATTTTGCAGCCTCATTATGATTCTGGCAGATATATTGATAAACAGGCTAGTACTGCATTTGTCGTGAATAAATCGAAAGACGGCCGCTGCTAACTCTTCTTCGTCCTTCACCGATGAAGCAGAATGAAACAGCAAATCATTTCTCATGTAGTAGTAATCATGAGAAAGAAAAAAAAAAGCTCTTAAGCCAAAGACTATCACTCATAAAGACAGATTAGAGAAGCCTGGGTGTACAACACAACAAACAGAAGGAAATTTAAAAATACCAAAGAATTAGGGTATACCCATCCTCTCGCAAAAAGAACGTTTCTCAGCTTCCATTGATAATGAATGCTTCGACAAACTCTGAAAGAAAAAATATGAGTCAGAAAAAAATTTATTTTATCATTATCTACATAATAGTTGTTTAGTATAAATACTTTTAGAAACAAAAGTAAAGATGCCTAGAAAGATGGAAAAACCCACACATTTATAAATAATCTAAGCGATGAAGAGCTAAAATCATTCCAACACTGAGACTTCGATTCTAAATTAAAGCTATAGAAATTCTAACCAATGTAAGCTAACAGTGTGAACATGATGCAATCAGCACGAAGTGGTGATTTTTAAAACTTCGCACGACTAGTCTTGAAGTTAAAGTTTTTTTTCTTATTTATTGAACGTAAAAAAGTTAATGTAAATAATAATGTTTTTTTAAAGTTCAACTTACTGAGCCTTAAAAACATGTTCATTCAGAGATGATTTACTTGCAACATAAGGAAAAAGTTTTGTTTTTTTTTTCAACCAAACTAAACAAATCCGTCATACTTTACCTTCTTATTACTGTTATTGATATCGCGAATCTTTGTGTAAAATAGCTGAGAATTTAATAAAGAAAAGGGCAGGGCTCAGACTTAGCCAGAGAGCAAACCTTTATAGATGGCATTTTTTTAATGTAAACCTCTTGTTATCTTTTGTAAATTGAATGGTGTTTATAACTTACAGTCTCCGCTTTTGAGTATTAAACGTTTTTGGTGAAGAGGTGCTCAATTAAAAAACAAACAAACTATTTTTTTAGAGCTGAATATGAGGTGCCCGTGATAGTCTCTATATGTTTGGCGATAGATCTGTCTATGAGGAAAGGACCAACCTTTCAGTTCCTTGCTAACCCATTGACTCACAGAACAGGACTGATACATAATAGCTTCATGAACATTGTATTCAGACTCTGTATGTTTGGCGATAGATCGGTCTATGAGGAAAGGACCAATCTTTGAGTTCCTCGCTAACCCGGTGACTCACAAGATTGGTAGGATACGTATAGCTCAAGCTTCATGAGCATTACATTAAGACGCATCTGAGGCTGACGTTTCAGCTGTGTTGTCAAGATTATATGGCGTATAGGTCCAGATATAGAATGATTTAGCAGATAATTTTACTTGAACGTTGGCTGAAAAACGAATATATGGATCAAAAGTTTGACATGGAATATACTTTTTCAATAAGGAGTTTCTTCAGTTAAGCTGTATAATATATTTAGATCTTAAATCTGGTAAAACAAATTTATAAATCATTAACGAAACTGTAATAATTGCTCTGAGTGAAAAAAAAAAAAACCAATTATGATGAACGTATGGTAAGTAAAAGGTGTTCTTTTCAATCTTATCTTTTGTTGTTAATCTAAACCAAACCAGTGGTGCTGCCATATAACGTGATCAAAGTGTGTAGTGCACGCAAAAAGTGTTTGATAAAGAAAAAAAAAAGGCTAATCTTGTTTCACTCTGCCCTTTTAAGACAATAAATGCTGAGCTCAAGCAAACGTCTACAGTCTTTAAGCAAAGTACAGGTTTTTTTTTTTATTTTTCTTGCAACCATTCAGGCAAAATAGAAAAGAATATGGCTTAAGGCATAAAAAAAATTAGATCATGTCATTTTGTTCATAAGGGCTAGGGTTGGCATATTATTTTTGTGCTCTGACATGTCATATAACAGTTTGTGTAAGGGGTCAATATCTCTCGAGATGACCCTGTAACAGAATAATTCGATGATTTTAAACTTCAAAACTTGGATGACTCTTAATTTCACCTGAAAAATGTAGTGGAAAGATTCTGCCATCACAGCCATGTGGACACGGAGCAAACAGTCAACGTGAATTTTATGGTATACTCTAAATCTTGATCATCGCAATTCTTTTTATTGATCTTCTAAGAATAATTTATAATCGTAATTTTTAAAAGATTTTATAATTTGAAATGGAAAAGAAAAACTATTCCAAAAGAAGTATTTTTAGAGAAGTATACCTTGTACTTAGCATATCTCGGTTACTGGATTTCTTATCTCTCTATCACTGCCTTTGATCCCTGAAGTGGAACACATGGTTATGTTAGAATAAATTATTGCATAAACTACTTTTGCGCTGTTAAAAAAAATGTAAAGTAAAAAAAAAACCAAAAACGAGGATATACTTTTTACTTATACATTTATCTGGTAGCATGAAAATGTTTTAGCATAAATATAAATCATAACAACACAAAAGAAGTTGTATCTAAAAGCTCATATATAAAATATAATACTAATAAAATAACGTTTACTAAACTAGAAACTTATTTTAAGCAACATCGAAGCTCAAACCAACCTAAATTTAATGCAATAGCACCCCACCATTAGAAAAAAACGTAACCGCAGCAAGCTCAGTAAGCAAGGAAATAAAAAGATCGCTAAATTTTAAGAATGAACGATGAATATTTAAGTACTTGACAACGAATTACAGTAACTGAATAGACGAAGTAAAACAATTAAAAAATCACAACCTTAGAAAAGAGACTACAAAAGGTTTTAATAAAATGAAAAAGTATTAAGAGCTAATAGGCAAAAACATCAACGTTAAAGAAAAAAGAAGGAGAAATAAAATGACTATAGGTTCTAATCTATATTAAAACAAAAATGACTCTGTCACGTTTCTTATCTTTAGAAACAAATGCACAACCAACCCCATTTCATTTGATCAGTTTTAAAAAATTGTAACCTGTCGCAAGTGGAGTAGATTACAAGCTCTGCAAATATTTAAAAAAGATAATCTTTACGTATTCGTTTCAACAAAGCCAGCTGGTACACCAGAGGCCAAAGGAAAGTTTCATCTTCCGTGACTGGTGAATACAAAGTTTTGTATAGTTACTAGTAGCAGTCGTAGAAGTAGTAGAAAGTAGTGGTAGTGGTAGTAGTAGTAGTAGTAGTAGTAGTAGTAGTAGTAGTAGTAGTAGTAGTAGTAGTAGTAGTAGTAGTAGTAGTAGTAGTAGTAGTAGTAGTAGTAGTAGTAGTAGTAGTAGTAGTAGTAGTAGTAGTAGTAGTAGTAGTAGTAGTAGTAGTAGTAGTAGTAGTAGAAGTAGTAGTAGTAGTAGTAGGAAGAGGAGAAGGCGTAAAAGAGTCAGTAGTAGTAGTTGTATTAATAGCACTAAGTTTTAGAGTGATAGCATATTTGTTCTGATACTGTTTGTAGTTGTGGTAGCATTATCAGTAGATAAAGCTTTAAAAAATAGTAAAAGTAATAATTGTTGAACTGTTATTATTATTATTATTATTATTATTATTATTATTATTATTATTATTATTAGTAGTAGTAGTAGTAGTAGTAGTAGTAGTAGTAGTAGTAGTAGTAGTAGTAGTAGTAGTAGTAGTAGTAGTAGTAGTAGTAGTAGTAGTAGTAGTAGTAGTAGTAGTAGTAGTAGTAGTAGTAGTAGTAGTAGTAGTAGTAGTAGTAGTAGTAGTAGTAGTAGTAGTAGTAGTAGTAGTAGGAGTAGTAGTAGTAGTAGCAGTAGTAGTAGAAGTAGTGATAGTAGCAGTAGTAATAGTAGCAGTAATAGCAGCAGCAGTAGTGGTAGTACTAGTAGCAGTTGTACTGTAAGTAGAGGTAGAAATTATGATCATTTACTTTTTTGTCTTGTAATATCGGCAAAAAAATGATGGTAGCATAATTTATGTTTACTAACTCCCCCTCCCCCACCTTCGCCTTTATACAATATTCTTTTTTGCTTTCAACTTTGTCTTTCTTTTATCCTTTATTAAAAAAAAAAAAAAAACTCTTTCCCCCTTTTCTCACTTCGGTATTTCCTTTCTTTTCAGTTTCCACTTTGTACACAATGAAGGTCGCTATTGTGTTTCTTTGCGTTTTGGTTGCTGCCTGCTCCGCAGCCGACTCAAAGTCTGTCACGTTAGATGATGTGTGGGATCGTTTACGGGCCAACATGCCAGCTATCTATAGGAAGAATAGAGGAAGAAGTTCACGGAAAGATATCATTGACATAGCCGCCGACTTGCGGGACAGAATTGAAGATGCCATTGACAACATATCGGAGGCTAAGCTCAAAGACGTCGGGAAAGTTGCTGCAAGAGAATTTAAAGATATCGATGATTCTTTTGGCTTGTCAGATTTCTTTAAGAAAGTATCGAAAGCAATAGATGCTAACATTGAGTTTGAGAATACAGTCAATAATCGACTAGTTTACTTTTTCTAAGTCAGTGGACCATCCACTTAATCGAACAGTAAAGAGAAGAATTATTAGAGTAAGATATATTTTAGGAACAAATCAACGTTTCGAAAACCAACTTAAATTTTTACTTTAAATGGTATCAAAAGAAATAGTTTTTAGCAAGGAGATGAAAATAGAAAAAAAAAACTATAATCTCTTTAATATTCTTAATGGTTGGTCAATTATAGATCTTTGATTGCATCTGTGAGTCTAGCATTTTCACATCAGTTTTACCTAAACCTCAGACTTGACCCAATTTTGAGACTGTCTTTTGAAAAGAAAAAAAGAATTAAACGCAATACGAAATAAATTTTAATTGCCAGAGTTGTTTTTTTTTTCAATGCGATATATGTTGATCTCATACCTTGTAATTAAGGACAATATGCAATGTTTTTTATTGTTTAATATTCATACTTTTATCTAGGCTGGGCATAGTCTACTTTTCATCGGAAATTTTCATTTTTGAAGATGATAAATAAAGTATCAGTGAAACAAAGGGCCTTTAATGTCGAGTAAACACCATTACCTATCAACCACAGCATCAATATCATCGATACGATTATGATCTTCATTACTATTTAACAGTTCAAACAAATTACTGTTTTATGGTAGATAAACAAAATTAATGAGACAACAGCAACATTTAGCGCAACACAGTAATTTTTTAAGCTATAGCCACAGCAAGATCTCTGATCTATGTTTCATAACCAACAATGGAATTTGTTTGTAAATTTATATTTTTTCTCACGTGTGCATTTTCGTGACTGTAACGTAATTCCAAATATGTGTAATCTTGTTCATTGCACTTCTCTCACCCACAAATCATTTCCATTTTCTTTTATCTAACACTTTTTTACCCATTGTAGGAGGTCACAGTTCGTCTGTACAGAAAAGGTGCTTTCTTTTCAAAATAAAGAATCCGTTTACTTTTTCATTAACGAAAACAAACGCAGATGTTCCTTATCAAAGTTGTATTCTAAAAGTATATAAGGAAGCTACAAAGCGTTTTGTAAAGTTTCAATATGAAGTCCTTATGAACATACTAGCTTTCTTCAGACTCACTGAAAAAACAATAATTTATCTTTTGTTTCATTTGAGACTATGCGTGTTTAAAGAAACTGTTACATTTTTTATAATTGACTTTCATCCTTTCAACTACAATTACTATCTACCTGGCTCTTTACGGGAGAAAAATATAGGTGGTTTACAGATGTGAAGTGACAGATTATATGTTGTCTTATAACACCTTTTTTAAATTTCAACGCCATAAAATACACATATTGCTTTTAATATGGTAAAAACTTATTTCTAATTAAAAGAAGAACACAAGTTTTAACAAACTTATTTTGTATATTTCAAAGAATGAAAACTTTCTGATTCAAATATTTAGTAGATTTACTAAATATTATTTCTTTACTCATATAATGTAGGTCGGGACAACAGATTACTATAATTTGCAAGTTCAACAGAATAATTATATCCGGTCGTAGCATACAAAGAAACAATACGAAAAAAATTTCTAGCAGCAGGAGGAGAAGTCGTGCTAGTAGTAGTAGTAGTAGTAGTAGTAGTAGTAGTAGCAGTAGTAGTAGTAGTAGTAGTAGTAGTAGTAGTAGTAGTAGTAGTAGTAGTAGTAGTAGTAGTAGTAGTAGTAGTAGTAGTAGTAGTAGTAGTAGTAGTAGTAGTAGTAGTAGTAGTGGTAGTATCAATTAGATCTAGAGAAGTTAGACCGCTGGGTTAATTGTAAGAATTATTAAAGCTAGAATTTTAGGTAGTGCTCTACAGTGGTTTGCATAAGGCTTTTAAGTGAAAATAATCGAAAAAATGCTTAAATTAGTGGGATGGAAAATTTATCTTGCTTATTACGTCGGTTGAAGCCGCTAAGAAAATCCGTTTATTATTTGGTTCTAATCTTTGGTGTGTAGCACTTGGCTCACTATTATTTCCGATAGCACGGTCATTTTTTTTCTTTTCTCTCTCCCAGTAGGCTTGTTTGCTCGCAGAATTAAAGATGAGAAATAACAGCTGCACCGTTTAAATACGAACAAAAAGACACGAATAAATAAAAACTTAGATACAATTAATAATACAATAGAATATATTTGAGGATTGACTTTTTTCAAATAAAAAGAAGCTAAAGCTACAATAGCTCGCCGTGGAATAAATCAGTACAAACATTTGTTTTAGTGAGTTTTTTTTTTAACTGTTTTCTGCAAAGATGCGCCGTGGTACAGCTCTTTACCAGTGCAAATTCCTACACCAAAACTCGTTACGAAACATGCGTCAGATCTTACTCTATTTTATTCTCTCTGGTTACAACTATTATTATACAGTTAGTTTCCTAAAGCATTAAAAATATGAGCATTATAAGAAGAAGAAAACACCTTTTTGACAATGAAAGATTTTGAAAAAAAAAAAAGCAATTCAAAGCATTTTACTTAAAACATGGTAAAAAAATTATTTTAGACTATATTTTTATAAGTTTATATTATAGTGCATCATTACATCCCCAGTTACAAAAAAAAACCAAAACCAAAACCAAAAAAACAAACAAACAAACAATAATTTGGCTTAAGAGAGTGAGATATAAAGCAAAAGATCAACAGTCTAATACGACTAGCTCCGATTTTCATTGTATATCAATTTTTTGAAAAACGAACCTTGGTGCGAATTTTGTGTTGTGTAAATTCCAAATGATAATGATTTATATTGCATTGATGTTAAACTACCTAGACTTCACGAGCATGTTTTGACAGACTTGATATACATGGTTGGCCAGTATTTCAAATTAAGCTGATATGGTTTCAATAGTGTTTCATTTGCGCGTCTCTTTGAAACGACAACTAGCTGCCAAACATTATTATAGAGGATAATTACAAACTAATTTTAGACGTAGCGATTTTGGTTGACAATTTTAATGCCAATTTCTGTAAAGTGCTTTTTTATTTTCTTTGTAAAGAAATTACATCAAACAACGTGAGATTTGAAATTACTATTTAAACATGATTATGTTTCAACAAAGCTTAAAATGTCATAGCCATAATTGCATTACTTCCTGGGCCATGTCGATTTTAAAAAGCCTAATTTAATTATAACAATCGGAAGTACTTTTGAAATGAGGCATTTTTTTTATAATTTTCATTTCGTGCACATGTTCTAAATACATTAAGCATTAGTGCTTTGAAAAACTAACAAACAAATTCATGAAGAGCAACAATATCTACGGTACAATCATCAGAAAAGGAACAAATAGGACCATTTACTTTCGAATATACCCTTACTTATAAACAGAAACGAGAAAAAATCTAATGTATGAAAGAAATAAAAAAAGACATTGAGCACGTGAAATAAGAAAACAAAAAAACCGAGGGAAATTTTAGACAGCTTTTAGGGCTAGTAGTCGTTTTCAACTGGTAGATTACAAAAAAAACAAAACAAAAAAAAAAAAACATTTAGAGCAAGACTATAGGCGTACATTCATCAAAACAAGCAAGAAATCAAGAAGTTAGCAAAAGCATTATTTTGAAATATACTCTAACGTACAAACAAGTAATAAAATATATATACAAGAAATAAAACAAAACACTGAACACGTCAAGTAAAAGAGAAAAAAACCGTCAAGGATAACTACACAGCTTTCTCGACTTAAAATCGTTTTTAAGATCTAGATTACATGTCTTTACGTCATCATCAAACTCTTATCACTTTGTCAAGGGAAGTTCCTTACTTCAACTAAACATTTTTTGTTTTCCTTTCTGTTAGATCCTCAGCGCTAAGAAAGGTTCAAAAACATTGTGCGTCAACTCAGTTATAATCTACATTTTTTAATAATGCAGAAGATAATACTTGCCACCATGTTACTAAATCTTTAGTTTCCCCATTTCTAGAAAGGACACTCTCCTGTGAAGGTCTAAGGAGTAAGTAAAAATAACAGATAAAACAGTGGTAGTACACGTAGGAGTAGTAGTAGTAGTAGTAGAAGTAGTAATAGTGGTAGTAGTAGTAGTAGTAGTAGTAGTAGTAGTAGTAGTAGTAGTAGTAGTAGTAGTAGTAGTAGTAGTAGTAGTAGTAGTAGTAGTAGTAGTAGTAGTAGCAGCAGCAGCAGCAGCAGCACTAGTAGTAGTAGTAGTAGTAGTAGTAGTAGTAGTAGTAGTAGTAGTAGTAGTAGTAGTAGTAGTAGTAGTAGTAGTAGTAGTTTTACTGGTAATATCAATAGCAGTAGTGACAGGTGTTTTTTTATGTTTTGATTATTTTTATCATAACTAACGATAAACTATCCTTGATTGAAGAACGGAATCGCATGAAAATTTTTCATTCTTAGACATGCTCCCGATGATGAAGAAGAAAGAAAAAGAAATTATATGTAGTATTATGTGTTTTTTGAAAGAGAGAAAATCTTTTTGTAAAAAACCCACTACTTTAGACTAAATCAACTTTTTATCTTCCGATAGATGTTATTGCATGAATCACTCTAATTAAATACACAAATTAGTAAGTACGAAGCAAAAATAAAACTTGAGAAAATTTATCTTTTAGAGTAAAAATGTTTTGTGTTTCATGGTGATTTTTTAAACGACCTTTTGCATTTTTTTAAAACTTTCATCTGAAATATTGAATGGTACAAACAAAAATTAAAATGATGTTTTATTAGGCTTATAAAATATCAACAATAGTTCTTTATGTTTTTTATTTCTTTTGATCGTAGCTAGTTTATCACTTCGCAATGAAGATTGAGGCCGTTCCCATTTGTCTCCTGGCGTTTGTCTGCCTCGCAAGCAGTTGCTCCCAATCAGGTGATCAGGGCGATGTGTTGAGCAGCCTGAAGACTCATATTTCTGACATCTATGACAGAAATGAGAGTAAAAAGTCCTCATTGAATATCAATGTCATCGCAGAAAAATTGAGGGATAGAATCAAAAGTGCCATTAACAACATATCAGAGGCCAAGCTAAAAGATGTCGGTGATGTTCTTGATAGAGAAATAAAAGACATAGACGACACCTTTGGGTTGTCAGAGTTTCTGAACAACGTCGCCAAAGCAATAGATGCGAACAACGACTTCAAGAACACTGGCGACAATCGTTTAGTCTATTCTTTCTAAATTATGGACAATAAAAACAAAACATTTTTGGCCAAAAAAAACAATATTAGCAGTTAAAAGAATGTGCATGTCTTTATATGATTGCTGATGTGTTTTGGGTTTCTTGCAATTTCGATATTTTGTTGGACAAAAGAGAAAGCTATATGTTATATTTATGTGAAAATATACCCACCATTGTATAAGAAACAACAAATAAAAACAAATAAACATAACATTTATTTACGTAATCTCAGAACACTTTTTTCATATGAACAAAAATTACAAACTTCTCCTGTGATTCTTCCAGCAATGACACCAAATTTTTCTGTCGCATTGGTAGAGAGCACAAAGACACCCACAAGCTTGAGTCGCAAAACTAGGAAAATAAATTATGAATATGTTTTAGTGATTGTAAACAATATTCTAAAGAATATAGAGGGAGACCCAACGATAACATACTCTGCCAAACTATGGATATGGGGCTAATGTTAGAACTCTTCAGAAATTGTTTAATGCTTTGACTTTCTCAGAGGGGCTCAGATAGAATACTAACTACCCATGGCATAGAGCTGAAAGTTGTTTCCAGTTTGTTTAATTTATGTGCCTTCCAATCTAAAGGTTTAATGGAAGATGAGTTTTTTACATTTTTATTACTGCTTTTGCACTCTAACATTTATCGACAATTAACAAAATCTTTTCCGTTCATCCTATGTTACCAGATTAATTTTGATTTGTTTTAATGATTTTCCAAGATGAATATTTTTTTTAAGAAAACTGTGTTTCCAAAAAATGTAGAATAAAAAACGCATGAAAATGAGAAAATATCATCGACATAGCAAAACAGGTATAACGGGCAAAATGTTCAAAAGTTTGAGTAGGCCTACAGGTATTTGCATTGGGGGTTCAAATTTCTCTTCTTTGCCAACAATTCTATCTCTGTGTATATTTATTACTTTTTTCACTGTCTAGAGAAATTAAAATTTCTGAGTTTTTATTTTGCAATATCCAAATTTGACGGAGTTGGATTTGCATATTTAGCACTTCAGACTGAAGTTAAAATAAAAAGATCACTTTCCCTATCTGTTCTTTTTTCATGTTTTCAGGCTCTGGGCTAAATTTTGCCCATTATCAACGATATGAAAAATTAGACTTTAGTAAAGCAGGGGCCCGCATTTTTCATTTGATAAAAAGCTATTTCCACCTTTGATTAATAATTCTGCTTAGGAGACACTTCCGTCCGTAATACTGAAAAGGGAAATTTCATTTGATGTAAGCATAAATATTGATCTAAGAGACAAAGCGATCTAAGATATGGCTTTCCTATTTTAGCTACATCAATGCTAACAGATGTGTAATGTCAGGAACACCCCTACCCCCTAGAAATAAAAAAAACCTTAACCTAAGCAGATGGTCTGTAACACTTCCCACCCACACAACGTGAAACTAGAAACATTAAGTTGAATGTGAAAATTAATTGTGATATCTTTGATTAAAATTTAAAATCTAAACAAAATCAACTTATAAATTTGTACCACACTTTGCTTTCTGTGGAGCTAGAAGGTTCAACACACCACACACAATATTGGCTGGTTATACTTTTTACACAATAAATACTGGCGGTATAATTATTGAACGTTCATTAAAATAAAGAGAGAAATAAATATGACAGCGCTGACCTGCAATCACAAACTGATTGATGATCCAAATAGATACTGAGTTTGTTATCCTCATTTTTCTATGTGATAACTTGAAGACTGAAAAGAAAAATCGGCAACAAATTTGCTACAAATTCAAAACAAAATATAAACAAATAATTGTCATGCTGTAGACGATTAAGCAGATTTTATATAAAAACAAAGTATTTACAGAGGTTTATCCTCTGCCTCCACCTCTAAGCAAGACAAGAGTTTGATTTTGTAGATAAAGAACGTGAGCTAAGAGGAAATGACCTGCAGAAGTGGAAAATACACATTATTTAGACGGATAAATAAAGTGATAAAAGAAAAATTAAAGGCATGAATTCATTACAAAAAACCTCGGTTTTTTTTTTTAGGAATTTTTACAAGATGGTCATTTTGCTTTTGCAGGAGAAAACGAAAAGATTGAATTTACGTAACATACCAATGTTATCTTTTTTTAAACTCGAAATTGAGGTCCGAGCTTTAAGTGGTTTATACTATAGATATAAAAAAACTTCAACGGGTTAACTTTTTTTTCTAAAATTTATTTAAATGGAGAGAACCCAAGGTTTATTATTTTTACGAAGGGAAATCAAATGTAAGGGAAAAAGGCGTTTATTGCGAAGAAGTTCTTAGTTTAAAGTCTTAACACGATATATCAGCTATTGTGTATCTCTATAGAAGCCAAAATATCCACAAAAGATGCGGTCAGAACCAATGACGAGTTTCAGTGAAATAATGAATCAATGAAGTTCGCAAAAGATGCGGTCAGAACCAATGATGAGTTTCAGTGAAATAATGAATCAATGAAGTTCGCAAAAGATGCGGTCAGAACCAATGATGAGTTTCAGTGAAATAATGAATCAATGAAGTTCGCAAAAGATGCGGTCAGAACCAATGATGAGTTTCAGTGAAATAATGAATCAATGAAGTTCGCAAAAGATGCGGTCAGAACCAATGATGAGTTTCAGTGAAATAATGAATCAATGAAGTTCGCAAAAGATGCGGTCAGAACCAATGATGAGTTTCAGTGAAATAATGAATCAATGAAGTTCGCAAAAGATGCGGTCAGAACCAATAATGAGTTTCAGTGAAATAATGAATCAATGAAGTTCGCAAAAGATGCGGTCAGAACCAATGATGAGTTTCAGTGAAATAATGAATCAATGAAGTTCGCAAAAGATGCGGTCAGAACCAATGATGAGTTTCAGTGAAATAATGAATCAATGAAGTTCGCAAAAGATGCGGTCAGAACCAATGATGAGTTTCAGTGAAATAATGAATCAATGAAGTTCGCAAAAGATGCGGTCAGAACCAATGATGAGTTTCATTGAAATAATGAATCAATGAAGTTCACGTAGAAATCGAGAATTAGCATTCGCTTCGTTTTTTTTTCAATGCTGATCGTTTTTTATCAAATGCAATGAAACACATTAGCACCGAATATAATCTCGGCTGGGGGTTAAAGCGAATGAAACTGCGTGAAGAAAAGCGCTAAAATTTTGTTATTTTTTTGTTTTGCTAAAATAGATAAATAATATGAGAACAAATTAGCAGTCATTAGGTTAAGTACAATTTAAAGCTGGTTAATGAATAGCTTTGGTTTGTTATCTTTCTAAAGTTTACTTTTTTCTTTTAAAAAATAGATTTTTTTCCCTCGCGAACTCATAACAACAACTGGTCCCAAAGTTATTAAGTTGTCTATTTCGGGTTTTATTTTAAATAAATATCGAATTTGGGAGTATATGATCTGGATGCCAATGAATACTGTAACTCTGAAAAAATCGTTATTTTCAGGTTTTTGGATCTCGAAGTGGGCAGCGTTCGTTTAAATATGTTGGATACTTGTTATTATGTGTTTAGATATTGTGTAAAGCAAGGGATTGTCATACTTGTTATTGTGTAAAGCAAGGGATTGTCATACTTGTTATTATGTGTTTAGATATTGTGTAAAGCAAGGGATTGTCATACTTGTTATTATGTGTTTAGATATTGTGTAAAGCAAGGGATTGTCATACTTGATATTGTGTAAAGCAAGGGATTGTTATACTTGTTATTATGTGTTTAGATATTGTTAAAGCAAGGGATTGTCATACTTGTTATTATTTGTTTAGATATTGTGTAAAGCAAAGGATTGTGAAACTTGTTATTTTGTGTTTAAATATTATATACAGCAATGTATTGTCATACTTGTTATTTTGTGTTAAAAGATTGTGTAAAGCAAAGGATTATCATACTTGTTATTATGTGTTAGTGATTGTGTAAAGCAAAGGATTGTGATACTTGTTATTTTGTGTTTAAATATTATATACAGCAATGTATTATCATACTTGTTATTATGTGTTAGTGATTGTGTAAAGCAAAGAATTGTGATACTTGTTATTTTGTGTTTAAATATTATATAACTCTTTTCTACGCCTAGTTTTTCGAGAACAAATGGATAAAAAAAATGAACAGATTTGTCGGAAACATCTCATTATTTCAGTTTTATTTTATTGAAAATTACAAAATCGTGATTACTTGCGGTCATATTAAAAAAAGCCATCGTGATAATCGGCTGGGACAGTTCTATACTCACTGAATCCTTAAAAACCTCTATACCGTTAGGAGTGCCTGAATGATGGAGCCATTTGCTGTATTTCACTTAAGATTCAGAGATAAAGTCATAATATTATCAGTCAAATCGGAAAATGCCCAGTTAAAAAAAATACCAAACAAAGTATTTAATTTCTTTTACATCACCGCATTTGCGGATATTATTTTTTTTCAAAATTTTGTTCGATATGAATTTGCCTGTTTTTTTAATATTAGCAGTGCATTTTTTTACATTTTTATTTAAGTTATCATAAAGCAATACTTAAAAGTTTTATTTGCACATAACAAACTGTTGCAATCGTTAATAATACGGACGGAAAAACACAAAATTTCATGGGTTGTGACTGTTTTAGAAAAGCAGATTCCATTTCAATATCAAGAATAAGAAAACTAAATTATTTATCCTTATGTAGTTGATGGGTTTCTTATCTTGCCATTAGTTTAGTTTACTAAATATAATTTATTTTTTTAAATATTACTGAATATGATAGTTTTAGTCTTTGTGTATTGCACAGTTCAATTGTTAAGAGAAGTTCATTTTAGTGTTTGCTCCCTGCATAGAGTTAACATGTTTTTCAATTAATTATTTCAAATAAATGTGAAGTAGTTTTTTGCCATTCTGTTGATGAGAATCGGGACTGTTCATGAAATTAAATCAAAATTGAATTCTATTTAATACTTTTTTTTTTTCGATGTCCTCATAACTGCTTTACTTTTGTTGAGTTTAGTGTAATTTTGATTGAGTATGTATTTTAATTTCTTTTTTATTTCTTAATTTTTTTTTGTGATTTTCTTTTAGTTTTTGCTATATCAATTTTATTTCCCCTTTTTATTTCTTCTTGCTCCAACACTATTGTGCGATGACTGAAGACATGGAACTCTTTCACTGTAAAGTCAGGATTTTTTTCACTGTCTTCTTGCCCTGTGCTTTAGAAAGCCTCAACTACTTTTTGGTTACAGTATTGTCACGCATATCCAAGAGGCAATTTTTGCTGGTTTAAACATGAATCATGTGTCGGCGACCACAGGAACACAGCAAAAAAGTCTACCTGTTGTATTTTTTTTAATCATTATCAAAGTTTTCTTTGGAGTTGGAAAAAAACAACAACAACAAAAACAAACAAACAAACAAAAAAGCAAAAAAAAAAAAAACACCAAACAAACATGACTGCAGTTTCAAAAAAGTAAATTGCCTTTGAATTTTTTTTTCTGAAATAGCGCGATATAATTTACTAACCACGAATTTTTTGGGAAGTCGAGGTAAAACGGCAAGTATTTTTCATGCAATTTTTTTCTCTCCCAGTATAATTAAACTGTTGTCGTGTACATGTAACATAATGTCATGACTGTGTGGTAGTGTCCGCAGTAAGATGATTATCTCTGCCTTATAAAATGCTCCAAATTTTTTTTTTACACGTAACTTTTTTTTGCATTAGCCATGGGGACTAGAGATAGCACTGATTTTCATTCGGTGAGGATGAAATAAAGATGTAATGCGCGCGAGAAACAGAGAGAGATAGATGGAGAGAGAGAGAGAGAGAGAGAGAGAGAGAGAGAGAGAGAGAGATAGATGGAGAGAGAGAGAGAGAGAGAGATAGAGAGAGAGAGAGAGAGAGAGAGATAGATGGAGAGAGAGAGAGAGAGAGAGAGAGAGAGAGAGAGAGAGAGAGATAGATGGAGAGAGAGAGATAGATGGAGAGAGAGAGAGAGAGAGAGAGAGAGAGAGAGAGAGAGAGAGAGAGAGAGAGATAGATGGAGAGAGAGAGAGATAGATGGAGAGAGAGAGAGAGATAGATGGAGAGAGAGAGAGAGAGATAGATGGAGAGAGAGAGAGAGAGATGGAGAGAGAGAGGAGGAGGAGAGAAGCTTGAGACAACATATGTTTTATTCGCAAGACCTCAATCCTGTTTTACATTTTCCAGTGGATTTAATTTAATCTCTTTTAATGTGACCGTTTATTTTTTGTTATTGTAGTATACACGTAACGACTTACGCTTTCTTACCGAGATCAGAGCCAAGAAAGGTAAATAATGTTCGTGCTAAGAGCATTATCGGCAGAGTAGCCACTCTAAAATAGCGAATAGCTAGCATGAAAAAAACATCGTTTGGTAATGAGCTGTATTTCCCATTGAAAGCAGTCTTTTTTTCCTGTTTGATACGGCAATACTAAGGGACTTTAAAACAGCCACAAAAGAGTTCGATGACATAATTATTTTATAGGCGATTCCTCTCGGCGTATTACGTGAGTGTAATTTTATTTTTACTTGTGGTTTAATCTTATAAATTGAAACAAACAAACGAAATTAGTTCAATTGGTTGAAAATAGAATAAATAAAAATGTGAATTTATAACACAACTAGAAAAACAAGGAGAAAGAAAATAACCATTATTTTTTTAATTGATATAGCTTTAAAGGAAGGTAGAAATAAGTTTAAAACTTTTTGGTGAATGCCAGTTTGTTTTTTTACCGTTTTATAAATGTTAATGTTTTTTTTTATTAATGCATTATAATGGTTACCATCATACATTATATTTTAGTCGTCTTTTTTATCATTTGAAGTTTCGCAGCAAATGTATTGGAACTTCAGAAAGGCAAACGTTTGAAAAGTTATTTCAAATGTAAGGATACATGTTCTCTCAAAGACTAGAAAACAGCTAATAAAAAATAAAACGTGATTACTCTACGTCAGATTAGACATTTTTCACAACAAGAAAAACCTTATGTGCTTTTTCAATTACTAAAAAAAATAGTTAATAGTGGAACAAATCAAGAAAAAATCTACACTTCTATATGAAGGCAAGATAGTATAGAATGAATAGACAAACTGATTCAAACAGCGGGTGGAGTTTTAGACAAAATCCAAAAGGATATTATGACACAATAAGCACGACCCATTTTAAACAACAACAACAACAAAAATTTTAAACACATTTATAAAAAAATTATCTCTCCATAAATTTATGCAACCTGTATACTGTGATGCTAGAAAATTTATGTAATTATAGTACGAGGGCAGGCTGATAATTAAGTTCCGTTTGCTAATAACTAGGTCAATTTTCGTCACATCGACATAAAATTTCATACATATACTCCCGAACCATTTTTCTAGACTTAACTATAACAACAAGTTTGTGTGACGTCATTCGTGCTCATAATGCAGTGACGCGCAACACATGATGTGGTAGCCATGTTTATGAGACAATGGCGACTTCCAATGACCTTCTCATCAAACAGCGCTCTGTTATCGAGTTTTTGGCAGCTGAGGGATGTTCTGCTGCAAACATTCATGCAAGAATAAAGACAGTTTATGGTGAAATGTGCATTTCAGACTGTGTAGTTCGCAAATGGGTGGGAATTTTTAAAGGGGAAGACCCCAGAGAGACAATTCTGCGTGATCGAAAGCGTTCGGGTAGGCCCCTTTCCGCATCGGACACGGCTCATCGAGAGAAAGTTGACTGCATGATTAGAGCTAATCGAAGGGTCAAACAAAAGGAAATTGCAGATGAAGTAGGCATTTCGAAAGAACGAGTGCACCATATCGCCACAACTGTACTGGGTTACCGAAAAGTCTCTGCTCGTTGGGTCCCAAGACAGCTCACTGTAGAGATGAAAGCGCAGAGAAAGGACACGTGTACTCAACTCTTAGAGCGTTACAATGCAGAAGGAGAAGCATTTCTGCAACGCATTGTGACTGGAGACGAATCCTGGGTCCACCACTACGATCCAGAATCTAAAGCCCAATCGATGGAGTATAGGCACAAAACTTCTCCAAGTCCAAGGAAGTTCAAGGTTGTTGCCTCTGCAAGAAAGGTCTTGTTCACCGTTTTCTGGGACATGGAGGGAGTGGTCCACATGGGATTTCTGGAGCAAGGGCAAACTGTGAACTCTGAGCGATATATTTCAACACTCCGAGCTCTCAAACTCCGACTCAGACGTATTCGGCGTGATAAGGACTCAATCCTGCAACACGACAATGCGCGCCCGCACACCAGTCGCCAAACTCAGGACGTCTTAAGGCAGCTGGAACTTACGACCCTACCTCACCCTGCATACAGCCCCGATCTTGCCCCCTCTGACTATTATTTGTTTCCCCAACTCAAGAAGTACCTGAAAGGCCATCACTATGACAATGATGAGGAAGTTATCGCAGATGTTCGCAGATGGTGCCGTGGACAGCCGTCTGAATTCTTCGCTGACGGCGTGAGCCAACTAGTGAAACGTTGGAGGCGGTGTGTTGATCGCGACGGTGACTGCATCGAAAAATAGAGTGCTAAGTATGTAGCTGAGATATTAAGCTTTCGTTTGCTGTGAAAAATTAAAAAGTTATGATTAAACGGAACTTAATTATCAGCCTGCCCTCGGATTTATGTCATTTTTTTAATTCCCCTTTTTGTGGTTAAAAAATGATCTAATCTTATCTTATCTTACTACTACTACTACTACTACTACTACTACTACTACTACTACTACTACTACTACTACTACTACTACTACTACTACTACTACTACTACTACTACTACTACTACTACTACTACTACTACTACTACTACTACTACTACTACAACAAATATTACAAATTCTACTGGTACCACTATTACTACCACTGCATCTACTTACTCCTTCTGTAAAAACTTTGAATTAAATCTCATAATGTCCCCATTTTATAAAGATTCATTTTTTGAAATCATAAGAAATATTCAAAAAATGAATGTTTAGTAATTTTCAACATTTCATTCAAAATCATAAGTGTCTTGATTAAAAAAATTGTATAAAAATAAAAGAAAAACAATAACGGTCACCAAAATTACAGTTGCACCTGAAAAACAAAAACAAAAAAGTACGTGTTAGAAAAAAAATTGAAATAGAACAAAAAAAAAAAGATATGAAACACAAGAACACAAAAAATTACATTAAAAACGATTGATAACGAGAGTGAAAAAACAATAATAATAATAATAATAAGAATAATAATAATAATAATAATAATAATAATAATAATAATAATAATAATAATAATAATAATAATAATAATAATAATAACAATGATAATAAAAATAATAATAATAATAATAATAATAATAATAATAATAATAATAATAATAATAATAATAATAATAATAATAATAATAATAATAATAATAATAATAATAATAAATATAACAATTATAATGAAAATAAAAAGAAAAAGAGGAAGTCGAGGAAGAAGAAGAAGAAGAAGAAGAAGAAGAAGAAGAAGAAGAAGAAGAAGAAGAAGAAGAAGAAGAAGAAGAAGAAGAAGAAGAAGAAGAAGAAGAAGAAGAAGAAGAAGAAGAAGAAGAAGAAGAAGAAGAAGAAGAAGAAGAAGAAGAAGAAGAAGAAGAAGAAGAAGAAGAAGAAGAAGAAGAAGAAGAAGAAGAAGAAGAAGAAGAAGAAGAAGAAGAAGAAGAAGAAGAAGAAGAAGAAGAAGAAGAAGAAGAAGAAGAAGAAGAAGAAGAAGAAGAAGAAGAAGAAGAAGAAGAAGAAGAAGAAGAAGAAGAAGAAGAAGAAGAAGAAGAAGAAGAAGAAGAAGAAGAAGAAGAAGAAGAAGAAGAAGAAGAAGAAGAAGAAGAAGAAGAAGAAGAAGAAGAAGAAGAAGAAGAAGAAGAAGAAGAAGAAGGAGAAGAAGAAGAAGAAAAAGAAGAAGAAGAAGAAGAAGAACAAGAAGAAGAAGAACAAGAAGAAGAAGAAAAAAAAACAAGACAAGAAGAAAAAGACAAAAGATATGAAGGTAGTAATTTTTATGGCATAGTTTTTTGTGGTTTTTTTGTTTTTATTTTACATTTTTGGATATTTATATTTATTAACATTGTTTATACTTTAATTAGCGTTTGCTTACTTATTATTGAAATAGGATTTTTGTATTTCTCCTTTGGAGCAAGCAACTTTATCGGAACTTCATCAGAGTGAAGTTTCCTACACACTTGTAGATCATGGACCCGACAAAACAGCGACGCATTCGAAGGAACCGTTAAATATGCGTACATACGTACCATTACTGTTTTGGGCTTAAGAGTGTGTTCTGGATTGAACAGATAGAAATTAAAATTTGTATCAAGACAGATAGGCTTTTACTGTTTACATAAAAGCAATATTTGTTTTCTTTGACAATAGTAGGGCTGTTGAAAGAAAAAAGAAACAACAGGTTTTTTTTTTTAGTACGTTGTTTGAAAGGAGATCCAATCTGCAGTAGGAAAGAAATAAGATTAAAAAAAAAATCCCCCAAAAAGATACATTCTTGTGACATTAACCTTGCCTTTCTTTAATTTCTCATACATTCTGTTCTCTTCACATCCCCAATACCTCCGCCCCCCCCCACCTCCAAATCCGCCAAAAAAAAAAAAAAGAAATAAAAATGTATTTCAAATGTCGTTCTTATTTTGCAGATTACTTTAACAAAGCTTTCACCTCCAAGTCCTGTCCTTGCATAGTTTAAATTGTCGATTTTGTACGAATTGTAAAAGTTATCTGTCATATGGCGGTGAAGTTAGAGATTCCGGCCTGACAACCATGGAGACATTTTTCGACCACAATGGACGACCACAAAAACTCTCATTACAATCATGATTTATATCGCACGAGGTTAAAAAAAAGCTTCAAACAACATTGCACTCATCTTTGAAAACTAGGAAAAATGCTGGCAATGTGACACAACTGCTGGCAAAGATGATTGTAAAATAATAAGACTTCTGATGACAGATATCTACAGAAACAACTTTTTATTTAGTGTCAAAGTGAGCCTTGTCGTTTCATTTCTAGCACAGTTATAACAGTTTAACAGTGTAAAATAATCAGACTTCTGATGACCAGAATTTACAGAAACCTTCGTAAAAAGTATGGCTAGTCAAAGTAAACAACTTTATACTAAGTGTCAAAATGAGCCTTATCATCTCATTTCTAGCAAGGTTATAACAGTTTAACGTGATTAAATTGTGGAATGATGAGCTGATCTTTCAATGCTTTTTGAGTACTTTTGTGTTTTTCCATTGTCAGAAGGGTAAATAGCATAGATATAAAAACCCTGTAATATTCAAAGGTTTGTTTATTTGTGTGATTTGGCCTGTAGCTATGGATCCTTCAACACGCACCGCTCTTATTACCTTTTGTGAATTCCACGAAATTCTTTATGTCCATTTGTGAAGAGCCAGAATTCCTAAACTCCGTCGCCTTGCCTTCTGCACTTTGCGTCGTAACATACGTGTAAGTCACTGGATCAGTTTTTAAACTCATGTGCAGGGGAAAATCAGACCCTATTGCGTCATGGCATGACGCATTCACGAACAATTCCTTGCGACCTTGCAAATTGACAATTTTGCTGTCAATAGAAAGCTCTGGTTTGCGCTGGTAACCTGGAATATGAAGAGCGAGATATGAATAGAGTCATAGCGAAAGAGAGAGAGAGAGAGAGAGAGAGAGAGAGAGAGAGAGAGAGAGAGAGAGAGAGAGAGAGAGAGAGAGAGAGAGAGAGAGAGAGAGAGAGAGAGAGAGAGAGAGAGAGAGCAAGAGAGAGAGAGAGGAAAAAAAGAGAGAGAGAAAGAGAAAGAGAGAGATAAAGAGAGAAAGAGAGAAAGAGAGAGAGAGCGACAAATGAAGAGAAAGAAAGACAAACATACAGACAGACAGAGATAGAAAGAGCGGAGAAAGAAATAAAATGGGACAGTTTTTAAAGTCGTCTATTCTGTGAATGAAAATGGCAATTATATGATGATGATGTTGATGATGATGATGATGATCATATTACTAATAATAATAATAATAATAATAATAATAATAATAATAATAATAATAATAATAATAATAATAATAATAATAATAATAATAATAATAATAATAATAATAATAATAATAATAATATTAATAGTAATGATAAAAGTATTGACAATAATAATAATAATAATAATAATAATAATAATAATAATAATAATAATAATAATAATAATAATAATAATAATAATTATAATAATAATAATAATAATAATAATAATAATAATAATAATAATAATAATAATAATAATAATAATAATAATAATAATAATAATAATAATAATAATAATAATAATAATAATTATAACATTAAAACTGCTTCTCCTTATGTTACAAATTCTTGTGATATAAGAAAAAAGAACAATCATATAAGCGATTGCTTGAGAGCGTCTATTGCATACAAAAAACGTCCTCGAGTATACACTTGACTGTATTTACTTTTTTGGCTTTATTGTTTTATAACTTACTCTTGACATGAAGCGATTTACTGGCTGTGTCCCCGAAATATGCAAGTTGACCCTTTTCGTCGGCGGGAAAACAGCGGAAAATTCCATTTTCTAGCAGAGGGGACACACGCACGACAAGCGCAGCACTGAGATATGGCCCAGCTTTTGCCATCATAGTGTGCAGTTTGGGAGAAGGTCAGGGAAACAAAGAGGTTCGGAGAGATGGATAGATAGAGATGGTGTGAATTATACAAGTAGAGAGATATGGGGATAAATAGAACGAGATAGATAGATAGATAGATAGAGAGAGAGAGAGAGAGAGAGAGAGAGAGAGAGAGAGAGAGAGAGAGAGAGAGAGAGAGAGAAAGAGAGAGTCTGTGTTTTGATTTTATTTTTTTTTTCGCCTTTATTACACTTGTACTCTCTTGTGTTAAAATTATCAATTTTCTCATGTTAATGGTATCAAGAAATAGAAAAGGAGAGAGACTCACCACGACTAACAAATAGACCAGGGAACAAAGGTAAAGGAGTAAAAGAGGAAGCTGACAGACACACAGATATCAAAGTGTGTAAATGTGCTTACGTGAATTTAAAGAATGGATAAATGTTTAATTGTTTTAAGGGTACCTTCTGCTCGACAAATATATTTATCCTCAAAACAACAGCCTAATAATTTTAAATGAGTCGGCCTCCATGACATTAATTTTGAGTCTGTATTTTAACAAGAATAGGAATAGGTACAACCTCTTTCATTATTTTTCTAGTTATCAAACGACATGTGTTTTGGCCGAATACAGCGAAACTTAGATTGTTAAAACGTAGATTGAGCATGGACTTAAACAGCTTACTTGTATATTTTTGTATGTTAATAAGAGGAAAAGACAATCAAATTTTGAAAATAAAAGTAATATATATATATATATATATATATATATATATATATATATATATACTTAATATACTTTACTTAATATATTTGAAAAGTAATTAAACATGATATCAGTTATTCATACTGCTTGATAAAAATAAAAAAAGTCCTATAATGAATTGAAAAAAAAATTAGTTATAATTTAGACTGTCTGAAATTTTCCTTGCCTGTGTAGGAGGTAGTAGGAATTAATTTATCCTTCTGTTATGGCGACACCTGCTTAAGTTCAAAACTCTAGCACAAGGCAAGTAAACAGATGAATTACGAAAGATAGTGACGGCGAGGAATCGACCATGACACGAATAAATACGCTAATAAAGAAGAGAAGGGGAAGTGGCTACAAAATATGTTTTTTCCCCCCTTATTCACATCCGCTCTTTAAGAAAATATTAGTTCAGTTACAAACAGCTCGACAAGGAAATAGAATGTTTGGTTCAGTGGTTTCGAGTGGCAGACTTGAACAGAGAACGAATGTGAATAAGAAACTGTAGCTTAAGTGTATATGTTGTATATGAAGAAATGTATGGATAAATTATATATTACATATAAAGTAAGACCTTTTTTGTAAAATTCACAAAAAAAAAAAAAAAATCAAAAACGGAAAGAGCATCAATAGAGAAAGGGAAAACACCCGAAATACTAGTTTATAACTCAAGGGAAAACACCCAACATACTAGTTTATAACTCGAGGGAAAACACCCGACATGCTAGTTTATAACTCAGACTTTATGTTAGACACTTGCCTTTTTTCACGCGTAAGTACGCTTGGACATCATGATTTTCTGGTGATGTGTAAGATTTGCCATCTGCACTGAAATCCCAAAACAGGTTTCCTCGAGCTATGCTTAACTGAATCACCAATTTACCGCTGTCCGGCAGTTTTGCAGCGCACGAAACCGTCAGGTCATCGCCAACGATCGCAATGTTTGGCATTATGTGATAGTGGACTTTCAATTTTGTTACTGTCGGTGTGACTGTTTAAAATATAATTATGGCATCGTAGTAGAAAATTTATAATAAGAACTAATTTTAACCAAAGGAAAATTGCATTTAAAAAGAACTTGCGATGCAATAGTTACGTTGTGTAAGATTTTTATTTTTGTGTGGGAAGATCTTTGTTTGTAAAAAATAAAGCTGTTTATTTTCGCAAATACAAAATAATGCGTTAACTCGGCAAAGAGTGGGCGTTGGCGGAAACTATAAAAAAATGCTTTTTACAAGACAAAAATCAGGGCATGGGTAGTATATACAAAAATGTGAGTCAGGCAAAGAACAGGGTCGAGAAATGCAAAATAATGCATTGAGTAAGTAAATACCAAGGCGTGCAATACGTGCTTTGTCTTGACAATAATTTTAGCGCGTTTTGGAAATGCAAAATAATGCACTGACAAGGCAAAGATTAGGGCGCAGGTTAGGAATACAAAATACTATCTTGACAAGGCAAAGATTTGGATGTAGGTTGGAATTACAAAATAAGGCACTCACAAGGCAAAGATTGGGGCGTTGGTTGGGAATACAGAATACTGCTCCGACAAAGCAAAGATTAGGGCTTAGGTTGGAAAAACAAATTACTACATTGACAAGGCAAAGATTAGGGCGTAGGTTGGAAAAAACAAAGTACTGCATTGACAAGGCAAACACCGGTCAAGTATTAGGAAGCTGATGATAAAATCAGACTAGCTTTTTTTTTTTTTTGCTAAATCTCTAGATGCTAGAAAACAACTTATCCTGTACTTGGCCTAAGTTTATTTAAGATGCCATCTGGAGTTGAACAAATATAACATACAAAAAGTGCACACTTGCCTGCAATATGTGAAATCGTCTATGCAAAGTTAGATACAGAAAATAGGAGATCTAGATCTTTTAATGTTTTTTTGCGATATAGTTTTGTTGACATCGCGCATGCGACAGTTTTTGTGATTAGGAAATGTCCGGGCGGACCGCTACAGTCTGGCGAAATGAAAAAAAAAACAGTGCATTCTTCTTAGATCTGGATCTGCTATGATATTTAGGCGTTACAAGAGTAGCTTTGAGCAATCTAAATTTCTTCCAATTGTTTATGAAGGTTGTCTGTGTAAAAGGGAGGGGAAGGTACGGAAAGCATTTCATGGGAAAACAATTTGAAGACACAAGGCATGTGTGTATGTGTGGTGTGTGTGTGTGTGTGGTGGTCATAGGTTTACAGAATTTGGACATTTCTACTTTTCGCCCTCAACTATTTTTATTCATACTTATTAAAAATGGTTGTGATATGCAAACGGTACGTCCCTCTTTATGACGAGTTTAAATGAATGGCACCGTGCTTGCCAAACTTACACTCTCTATATTCGATTGGGTTCGGTAATCCAATATGAGAAACCGTTTCACCATTGCCATCTACCACAGAGCAGAAGATTTCTGCACCGTGTAAGTTTCGTTGCGGACAAATCTTGAACAACATTCCTCTTCTTGTATATCCCGATGAAGGATCCACGATTTTTTCTGAAAAAAAAACAACATAGAGTGGTTATAATATCCCTCCTAAAATTTTTGGAAACATTCATAACGCGCTTAGTTTGGTTCTAGATTTCAACGCAGTCTTAGAATGTACTATAGATCTTATTCGTGAAGAGAAAAAAAATCCTGAAGTTGAAATATAAGTATTAACCGTTGAAAAAATTTGTACCTTTCAAGAGAAAGAAGACTTTTAAGGAGAAAAAATTCTGTGTATACGTAAAAATTTTGGTCGCTAAATGATTACATGGTTTTCATAGGAGTATTTTCACTCGTTATTTTCCCTCGAAAATTCCTTATAAACGTTAAAAGTTTTCGTGACAAATCCAACTTTGAGCCATTTGTTAAAGTTGATTATACAAGCAAGTATCGTGAAAATTTTTTTCCCTTTCGTGTAAAGCTTCTGTCTGTTAATTTTAATCAGTCGATCACATAATCATTTTATATGACATACAATTAACTTCTTTTTACAGATGTATCATGTCAAATACGTACATAAAAAACAAATTATGCCTACCAGGGTTCCCATTCACCACAATCGCGTTGACGTCTTTCTCCACATCAATGTGAGTCTCAAGTTTGTATCTGGCTAGAACACGTCTATTTTGAGGAGACGCTCCTTTCCCTATGATTTCAAGTACGAGAGATTGGTTTTCTTTTGTCGAACCAGCGCATGATCCTTGGATAGGCCGGTTAGAAAACACCTGACTAGGTTTTTGATGAAACGTGACGTTCAGTTCTGCGGTCCCTGCAGGTTTTCCTGGATAGCCTGTCACAGATGAGTTCACACATAAGTTAGAAATGGGAAACATAAGGGCTGTTACCCTTTTTTGTTTCATATTTGACGGTTTTCACTCTTTATCTCCTTGTGGCTTTGTCTTTGTATCTATCTGTATATCTGCATGTTTTTGTCTTTCTCTACTCATTCTCACTCTCTATACCTCTCTCACTCAGTGTTTTTTTTTCTTTGCATGTTTCTCTGTCTCTAGCTTGTTTATCTCTTATAAACCATTTCTATTATTCTTTTCCCGGTTCTTTTAATCCCTTTCTTTCTCTTTTATGCTCTTTAGGTGTCTTCCATTGTCTCAAAACTTCACAAAGCCCTCCAAAATCAACAGTAACACAGGTACTTAAAAATAAAGCGGAACTTGAGGACGGGTTCCTACCTTTTTGTTTTTTTTCTAATTTTTTTCCTTACCTCTCATGTTCTATGTTTGCAATAAGTTAAATCAACTCTTGAATAATATGCTCAACATACCCAATGCTTGGTTAGACGGTTTTATAACTATATTATAAACCCGGCCGATTAGACCTCTGTAGTAATTACAGCACACCGTAAATTTACTCCATTTTGACGCCTGTAATGCACTTATACACACTAGGTTGCAAATCAGAATTTACCTTTTCTTTCGGGAAGAAGACAGTGTTCTTCTTCCTTTTCAAACTGTAAAATCGCTATTTTTAAATTTTTACAGAGGTTTTCTGTAGTTATTTACATCTGATTACATCCATCAATATTAAAACTTGTTAAAAATGTCTGATCCTCGACCTGGTTCATCAGATTTTCCTGCGAGCTAGAAAACTAACTCCAGAACAAGTTTTAGAAGCGTTAGGTGGTGAATGTGAGGATGATTTTTACGTTCCTTACATGAGCGATGGTGTACCAATAGTAACGGCAGTGACAGTGAAGATAAAACTGATCTAGATTAAGAGAAAACAAATTTATACCCAGAGTAGGTGATTGAAGTATTGCGTTCGAGTAATATGGACTGGGGGAGGATAGATCTAGATCTAGACAAGACTCTTCTTTTCTAGCGACCAAGGCAAGCCACAACATCGGGGATGTTTCTACTGACATAGCACACTATTTTACTCCTGGTTTTCAACGGCAGCGTCTTGACTTGTCTCTTACGGTAAACAAACCATTACACAGGCCAGTTTTTTATCATCTTAGAAACCAGAGCCTAAATTCAGGACCATTTTAAAGGCAAATATTGTAAATGGCCGACGTGGGATAAATATGACCTAGCTGAGGCAATATTTAGGCCTCATGATTAATATTGGTCTCTTCGAAAAAAAAAAAACAACTAAAATTTCTGGTGAACACGACCCTGTACAGAATAGCAACTTCAAACATGTCACGAGTCTCATTATTTTTGCCTCCACGCTCCAACTCTTAAGACCCCCGAGAAACGCCCTCGTAAAGCCTGGGTTTGATTCGTGGGAGAAAGTTAGATTAAGGCTGTGACAGATCCCAATCACGATTACCGGGGTCCCGTGGCAGAAGATCCGCGGGGTCCCGATAATCAGAATAGTAATCATTTCCGGTGAAGTAAGGAGTGGTGATGAAGGGGGTCCCGGAATAAAAAAAAATTCATTTCCGGTAAAATAAGAAGAAGTTACGGGGAATTACGGGGCTAACGGTAGGCTAAGATCAGCTGGGTCCTGGAATAAAAAAAGTAATCATATCCCGTGAAGTGAGGAGTGGTGACGGACTCTCAATTTGAGACAAGGTCAAAGGCCAGCCATGATTACATCGGCGGTTCTTAGTCTCTCGTTGATTTCCGCTGACATCTTACTGAGGACCGAGGATTATGATTACTCCCGTGGATCTCACTAGAGGATCCGTGGAACCGTTTCGTCAGGAAGATCTGAGATTACTGATTACTTTTACGAGACCCGTCCCAGCCTTAGGTTAGATGTGTGCTGGATATAATGAAGCGTAGCTCTGCTATGCCCATCATGCTACATTTCTGTTGATGAATTTATGAGATGCATGAAGAGCCGTGTGGCCTACATTCAGTACATACCAAAAAAAAAAAAAAGAGGCAAGACGTATTTAGGATAAAAAAGTCCACTCCTGCGATGAAAATGGTGTTGGGCTGCACATAACGTTGTACAGGCAAAGATTTTGAAGATGACGAAGGCATGGTGTTTGCCGTTGAAAAACAATTCTTTAAGAGAAAGGCCATATCCTGAACATCTTGTTCATAAACAACGTCTACACAAAACCTAATCAGTCTGATTTTAGGCACCGAAAAAAAAAAAGCGGGACAAAGGAAAAGAGAAAGAGTGACAGAGAGAAAAAAGGGAGAGAGAAAGAGAGAGTAAGAAAGAGAGACAAAGAGAAAGCGAAAGGGAGAAAAAAAAAAGAGAAATAGAGTGAGAAAGAGAGAGATAGAGACAAAGAGATAGGCAAAGAGTGAGAAAAAGAGAAAGTAACATAGAGAAAAAGAGATATATAGATAGAGGGAGATAAAGATAGAAAGAGAAAGAGAAGGAGAGACGCATAGTGAGAAAGTGAGGGACAGACAGAAAGAGAGAGAGAGAGAGAGTCATAGAGAGAAAGAGAGAAATAGAGAGTTAGAGAGAGACAGAGTGACTAATAAAAGAGAGAGAGAATTAAAAGGAAAAAGAGAGAGGGAGAGGTGAATACTCCCTTTACGATACCATGTTGTTTTCTTTTTCATTGCAGACAGATGTAGATGCATAGAAGAGAGAGGATATTGCAAGTGGGATATGCCTATCGTTGTGAGCCTGGTTCTGGCCAAAGTAGGAGGAAATGCGATAAGGGAACACTTTCTACAACCTTCCTTGGAAGCGTCATGAACCGCTTTTTGTTTAGTTCTTGTGTCCCTGTTCATTTGGGAGATCCTGCAAAAAGGACATTTTCAGATCTACCGATCAATATGAACGTTATCGTCTATATTCGGTTATATTTTAATTTGACCCACTATATCTACGTTAATACAGTAACCTTTATCGAATAGTTAATTTATTCTATATCTTTTGGATTAACTTACCCTCACTAGTGGTAATCAACACCGATAAAACAGCAATACTTAGCCGCAGGCTGCTAAAAGCCGCCATGATAAACAATACATTCAGCTAATTTTCTAGATCTAGATCTTAGTTTTTCTCAGAAATTCATCATCATGTGGCAGTGCATCGAAATCTAAATCAAGATGAATTGGTTTTGAAAAAATAACATGTGCGTTTATTTTTAGGCATCTAGATGAAAAAAACCTTTGCATATTTTTGCTTAATATTGATTGTATGGATCTAGATTAAGAGGAATAGACATCGTAGGATTAAAAACAAAAAGAAAAAAAAATATATATATATATGGTGATTTCGGTATTCTAGGTTATGTGGCGTCATTTTTTTATCCTAACCAAGCGGTGCGGATCGAAAAAGTGCAGATTGGAAAACAATGTTACGGTGATTTGTAAAATTTCCCTTGCAATTTCATTAGATTATTTCTTTTTCATTATGGAAACAAGCTGAAAACCCCATTCTACGTATGGAACTCTGGTGTAAAATTGCAGGGGTTAGGGTGCGTGTGTATAATAAATAGCTTATAAATAGTCTTGATATCTTACATGATCCGATATATGCCTCCACCTAGATCTATCTCTCTTTACCTAGGTAGTATATCAAATGACAATTATGCACGGTCGTAATTATCATTCGTTTGTCGAGTGTGGATTTAAACTGAACCAAATTTCATATTATTTCCATTCTGCTCCATACACAATTTTAAATAGATTGATGTAGGCTATCCACAAACTTAAAAAATACTACAAAACTTTCTTTATACTATTTTAGACTGCTGAGGATGTACAATTCACAATTGTATAAAATAGACGCACATTAGAACCGACTGGCACTTGTGGAATATTTATTAAAATACTCACAATAGCATCATCTACACAAAAAGGTTCAAATTGATTGCTACCTTCAAAGATTATTCATTGATATTGGTAATTTATCAATAGCTTTTGAATATATTGACAGCTAGATTAAAATACGTATTTTTTAGTTTGTTTTGTATGGCAAAATATAAAACAACTTTTTTTTTATTTTATGTGTTTAATATTATTATTATTATTATTATTATTATTATTATTATTATTATTATTATTATTATTATTATTATTATTATTATTATTATTATTATTATTATTATTATTATTATTATTATTATTATTATTATTATTTTCATTATGATTATTCTTCTTATTATTATTATCATCATCATCATCACTTACGTTGTATATGTTGATTTTGGTGTTGTTCTTATCATTGTTTTATTTTTTTTTATTTTTTGCTGTGGGCTGTGTTGTTGGGTATACCTAAACAGATCAAAATGAAATATGTAATTGCATTAGGAAAAGTTGTGGAGCCTCTTACATTTTTAAATGGCAAAAAAAGGATTTGATGTATTTGTTGGCGTGCAGTACAGGAAATCCACACCGTCACTTTATTTCAAGCCGTTTTTAACTCCAACTATCTAAAGGTACCGAATATATCTTACACTCGTGTGCTTTGTGTAGGCGCTGAGTGATGAGTTTCTTTTGAATTTGGTCTGTGAATTTTTTGCCACTCTTACCCACTGCTGAGCTGAGAGACCAAGTTGAAAAGAACAATAGCGGGTCAGCTGAATTAATACTTCATAAGAGTTTAGACGTAATTTTAGACACATCATTTGGAAGGCATCCATATTTCATGTTACACTGCACCACATGATATCTTTTCTGTTTTACATTTCCTTGAAAATAGTAGTATGAAAAACTAACACATTTTTTCAATATGATTGTATTTATATCGTAAAGTTCGTTGCTCTACCCTGAACTTTTATTCCCTTAATTAATCCTTCATAGTTTTTGTCTTCACGCAAGAGTCTTTGACGTAAACTTTTCGTAGACTTAAAAATCCATACGATCACAATTGTAATTATCTTGTTTATTTGTTATTGTTTTTTTTAATTTGGTTTCAGACTAAAGATGAATATCATGAGAATTGATATGCGGATAAGAAAAGCAGGTATGTTTCCAATGTTTAATTTTTTTAATTGTAAAATAGAAATTCACTAAAATTATTTTTGCTCAGACTAACAGCAACCTGACTGACATAACCTAATTTGGAAACATAACGGTTGTAAAGAGAAAGATGTAAGACAAAAAATGTGAAAGGACACGGTGAACAGTTTTCTTGTCATAGAAACACTTTTTTAGGTTTTGCTTCTTTGCTGTTTTATTCTTTTTCACACCCTGTTTTACATATGATTTTAATATTTTAATATCTTGAACAGCTTCAGTGGTTTGAAAATTTATTCTGTATATTTATAACATAGAATCGAACGTAACACAGATCTGTACCTGCTGTTGTAGTTGTAGTAAACAAAGATGTTGATCGATGCGTTCAGATAAGCGCATGTGTTGTTTATCAGGCTAAAAATGGCGAACAAAAAATGCAGACCCTTGCCCTCGTCAATCTCTTGGTTTAAGAGACGAGCAGATGACAGAACCACGAACGGTAACTGTGACATGATAAAGATAGAGCATACTAGGACCACAGACTTGACCACCTGCAGATCTTTTACAGACATACTCTGGGAAGTTCCTTTGCCTGCTGCACTGTCGAGAGATCGTTGAACTTTTACGGCGCAGCTTTCTCGTATCTTTGATGCCTGAAAGAGCTTATAACTAAGGACAATAACACAAGTTATCATTGTCAGGTAGTTGAACCAGATCAAGAAGCCACGGTTTAGAATATCGTTGATACGCAACATGTAATCTCTGTTTACTGTGGCCAAATGTGGAGCAGAAACATTTGTCACGGGATCTGTTCTCCAGGTTATTCTGAAGACTGACAACACTGGCAATCGCAGCGAAACAGCCAAAATGGCTAGAAAAATAATCCATTTGACTGTTCTGGACTTTGTAAAAACCAGCTTGAATTTAAGAGGCGTGGCTACGCATGCGCAGCGCATCACTCCGAGCGAGACAGATATGAATGCGGAAAGATCATAGGCCGTGAATGCAGGCCAATAAACTAAATGCATTATCAAATGCTTGTCAAATGACCAAGGAGAGGGCCTTATATGACCCTCGATGACATACCCACACACAGACGGTGTGATAAGGGTGAGAAACGTAAGGTCAGAAAATGAAAGAGATATCAGCAAAATTGTCACATTATCTTTGGCGCCAGCCTTGAGAAATACGATAATATTCGCTGTATTTGCTATGAAACCAAACATTATGATCACAGGCCAAGCGGAAGATAGTACCTGCAATGTCTGGAAGTATTCTGCTCTATAAAGCGCTTGATCTGTTGGACTGGTACCTTGAGTAGAGACTAGACTCACAGAGTAATTGAATGTAGAACTGTCCATCGTCATTTATTAACTTGTTTAGGTAATCCTAGTTATATTGTTTATCAATGACTTGTATCTGTCAAGATCTTGGTAAATATTGTACAGGCCAGATACCCAACTATAAGCTCTAAACACCCCTATACACAACTGAATTCCTTAGTATGTACTAATAAAATCATGGCAGAGAATATGTTGCTCTGAATGGTCGATGCTAAAAGCGGAGTGTTACTATCAATATTATGTCTCCTAAAGTTACAAAATAGTCTGAGATAAATCAGTTGTAATCGCTCTTGAAATAATTTTTTTGTTGACAGGTTCCTTTTTTACACCCTTAGTGTAAGCCAAATTCTGTATCGTCTAGAAACAATGATGTCTCTTCCCCTTGATGAGGACATAAGGAATTGGGTCTTAAAAATTAAACAACCTGGAAAGTTCTGATCTTGAATGGAAAGAGAATCTGGCTACATGGTGCAGGGAAAGCATTATTTGAAACTGCATTGATCTATCCTAATTAATTATCCACTACATGGGAAGACTAACTTTGTTAGCTGCTGAACTAATTAAAGTATCTTCGTTAGTGCCATACCCAATTTCAAAATATACACGCCTTTTACAACCCCATCGGTAAAAATCAATTTTCGTCATGTTAAGTAAACACGAAAAGGCAAATAAGATATGTGTATTAATGAACGTATAACCAGTCAAATTGAATGGATTTTCTTATATTCATTAAAATTAAGAAATGTAAACTTTGTGGCAAACAGAGTAGCGACACCGCAAGCAGATACTCAGGTCATCAAGAACTGTGAGCAAAGAGGAATGTCCTTACAGCAAGAGTTCTTATATTTACTTGGACTTGTGTGGCAATTATGATCTCATTACCGGAATAGATGAAACGTATTCTGGCAAATGGAAAGGTATGTTGATTCAAATATTCTCAACAAGAACTATCACAATTTGAAGATCAATTTTTCTGAATATTATCTTATAATTTGTTTGAAGAGAAGCGAAGTCGCATAGGGTAATTATAAATTAGTGTTCGGCATCTTTAAAATTAATGATTGAATAATAAACTTAATAAGTAAGTGTGATAATAAGAAAAACGGGGAAAAGGGGAGGGGGGCGTTATTAAGTTCGTAAAAAGAGTCTGATGGATGATCGGCACATATAAGTTATAATGATTATTCCAGATTTAGGACCAGGTTCACGTCGGTATTAAATTCGATACTTGGCTGCAATGCATATTTGATTAATACATACATTCTCTAGGGTTATTCAATCTACCCACTGAGATGTTTTTGAGCGCCGCTTCGCCCACAAAGACGCTGTCTTTTAAGGGTGTCGTTTTTAGATATTCTCCTAAACTTTTCATCCATCTTGTAACAGTGCTTAAATCTACAAATCCCTTCATAAACAGGCATAAATTATAACATAAAAAAGACATCGACAGCAGAGCATATTAATTTTCTGCGGATACACATTCTATGACAACATTTAGTATAAAGGGGACAATTTTCTTCGCACTCAGAATAACATTTTAGGACATTATGGATATGATATTTTTTATTTTACTCATCTAACTAAAACTATTAAAATTTCCAAACAATTTGTAAAGAAGACTTTAAGTTATGAGTGATAGTTTTGATTGATTTGTTAGAAATGTTGAACACTTTGACTGTAAAAGGAAAAAAAAAACTAAGTATGTTAATTGCACTCTTAAAGCTTTGATATCTAAAATTTGTTTTCATCATACCTAAGTTAAGGGTTTTTTTCCCGTTATTATAGTTACTCATTTTAAAACATGCACACTTTTCTCTAAATATAATGCATTAAAATAATAGTGACATAGTTGATGCTCTTAAAGCTCACATTTGACTTCTGGGGTTTTCATAAAACCATAACGACCTATCTCTGGAAACCCATGTGATACTCTTGATGTCGTTCAAACATTACACTGATCTATCAATTATAGGAGACGTTTTGGTATTTCAAAATAATAGGACAAATCTGTATCACATACATTCACATCAAACGGATTATTTAAAAGCTAAAGTTTTGCTTCAGGAAATGGTTAGGTGAACTAGAAAATAAAAGAATAAAATTGTCAAGTTAAAAAAAAATAGACGCATCTTAAAGACTGATACTCATAATTATCCAATATATGATTGTTAACTTTTGTCATTCTTTATCTTAACAAATAACTATAGTTATGGCAGTAGTCCCCTACAGATGATAAGATTTTATAACCATTTTTTACCTGTGACAAAGGTTTACACAGCAAATACCACAATCCTGGTCGTCCCGAGACAGATTTTATTTATTATAAAACAGGTTTTGTCTCTTTCATGCTGAAATTTATGTCCTTTGATAACATGTATTTTTTTAGAATTGTTCTCATATATGAAATACATGTTTATATCTTTATCTTTTCTGTTTGTCTCGCTGGCTAATATGGCTTTAGTTTTATTTTGGCTTTTGATAAAGCAAAAAAAAAACAAAAAACAACAACCTTAAATAACCTTAAATAACTTAAAGACACTTACACTTCACTGAAAATATCTTGTTTTATCTTTAACGGTCTTGCCTTTTGAAATTATCGTGGGGTAATAATTTTTTTTAAAGATAAAAAGCCATATTTACAATGCAACATAAAACAATAATAGAATGTAGAAAACAATCAGAGCAGTTTTTAGGAGTCTAAAACTGCATAGAAAATATTTTTTCATTCAGATTTACAATGAGGTGGTCTATTTTCAAAAAAAGTGTTTCTTTTAAAATTGCAACTAAAAACTGATTCTTTTTTTCCTCAAAATAATCTGTGAAATTTAAAGATATTAATTTGTTTTCCTTTACATGTCTCCACATTTTCCCACTTAATATCGTATTTAATATTGTTATTTTTTTTCTTAAATTTTGAAATTTGTTCAACGAGTTCAAGCTTAGGAGTAAAACAAACAAATTATCAGAGACTTTAAATGTCATAGAAGTCTACCCATTTGGAGCATGGCCTGTTGTAGGAGGTTTTTTTAAAGGAATTATGGAATGTTCAGGGCAGTTATGAACTTTTGCAATCTGCTTTCCCGTCTGGATGCCTTGTTGCTCAACTTGCATCTTTGTCCTTCTTGAAGATAAAGTTTAATCCTACTAGTTGAACACGGACCATTTTAAATATACACTTACCTGTCAGAAGTATTACCTCTATAGTAATCAAACACATGATAAAGAACCAAAGAAGCTAATCGCCTCCTTGTTTTCAAATTAAGACTTTGTGATTTTTTTTTGGGAAATAAGAATATATTTTATATTGTATTTAAGTGCAATGCAAAGTTCATTTTCTACATTTTTAGATGTTATAAAAAGATAGGAACTTATTGTTTAATGAGCTAAAAAATAATAATTTCAAAAGAAATGAAAGCTTATAGGCAATGAAAACAATTAACTTCTTAAATGCTGTTGATGAAGTTACCTTAAATCTAAAGTCAAAATTCGGAAAACAAGTCTAATTCCCAATTACACAACATCGACTTAAGAAGTACATTTGATATTTTCTTTCACCTATATTCTTCCGCAAACACACAATATTCAAAAAAAGAATGTTAGAAAGTTTGGTAAAGCGTCTAATTTTGTGCGCGAAATCTTCAGTTTTTTCTTGACTTTTTTTTGTGTGTAATTCTCTTTGAAAGAAAACTTTCTGTGTAAAGATAAGTTAAAAATTCAAATTGTTAGTTCTATTTACTGATTACATTCTGTCAAATCTTGTTACTGCTTATAGGTTTGCTCAATTCATCAATATTTACAGCTCCACATCAAATATTTAATATCAGCGACTTCGCATTTACAGCCTTTCCCAAACTTTTATGTCTTTTCAATTTTTTTTTTGGCTCTCTCTTCAATCTCGGCTACAATATTCTGTATCAAATCCCACAATGCTTGATTTCCGAAGTGAAATAAAGAAAAAAAATTTCAATGTTCTTGTTAGTAACAAGAAATCTTAGATCACACAGGAAAGTATAGAACAGAAAAGCTTAACTTGTTTCAAAACTGACGTTTTATTTCTTTGCAATGTCAAACATTTAAAAGGAAAAAAAATAGAATCTTTAACAAACAGATTTGACATCGATGTTTTTTTTTAATGCGACAAAAGAAAATTAATATTTCAATTCGGTTAAAGAGGCCTACTCGTTAATTTAGCTTCATGACTCCAAAGGCGGAACGCAGACAGTAGGACCCTTTGATGATAATGATTGATTTTAAAAGAGAGAGAAGAAAACTTTGCAAGAATTAATGGACCGGGCATCAGAAACATGCTAAGAGAGAAATTAGTGGAATGGTGTCATTTCAGCAACTTTATTATGAAAACTACATGGTTTAAACACCCAATAAGAAGAAAATGAAAATTGATAAGACCGGAGATGGAAGTATAGACGAAATTGATCCCATCTAAACCAGTAAAAGTGGGAGCTTTCGTTTTCCGGCAACATTTATTTTAGTGTATGCAATTTCCGGCAATTTTTTTTCTTCCGAATTGTCCCCATTTTTAGAGCATACAAATTCCGGCAAAACTGTACATACAAAAATGACCGCGCCATTTCGGGAAAAAATAGGTTGGCAAACAACACATGTTAATTTTCAGATCTCTATTCATGACTCGTGTAAGGCAACTGTGATTACCTCTTACCGCAACAAATAAACAAGTGAGTGTGTCACAGGCGCTACACATGTGATATATGTGTACGAATAGTGTCATTGCAATTTTATATTTACACAAGGAGAGAGAGAGGGGAGAGAGACGGAGAGAGGGGGAGAGAGACGGAGAGTGGGGGGAGACAAAGAGTGAGAGAGAGGGATGAAGAAACAAACACATAGAAAGGAAGGTATAGACAATTAGAGACAGACAGAGGGAGATAGAGAGTGTGTGTAAAATTTGGTTGTCGAGCGTTCAGTGGGAACAAAGCCTTAGTATTTCAAAGTTGGCGAGGTCTGGAGGGCTAGCGTCTTATATATATTTACATGTTCGACTTTGATACATGCTCGTAATCGTTGCCGAAAATTGAATGTGCGGCTTCTTCTGATGTTTAGTTTTGCCGGAAAACTCACATGCGGCTTTCTTTGATGTATGGTTTTGCCGGAAATTGAATGTACCCGTAAAAGTTTCAGTATTGCGTTTCAGCAAAGACCTACCCTGGGACAGGCTTTCACTGTGACTATGTTCTAGTGGCTCTTAAAATCAAACTAAAACAAACTTGAAAAGACCCGGTACACCCCTAAAACAGCAAACGTGACTTAGATCTTCAAAAATCTAACCAGTTTCTTCGAGAAAAATTCCGTGTGGGTGTCGAAAAAAAATTTCAAGTCTTACGAAAAACTAACGAATTAAACTAACATGGGTAAAGCTCAACTTAGAGGGCACAAACGCAACAAGAGAGCAAATACTAAGAGTCAAAAGGAAAACAAAACAAAAGGGCATGATTGTGAATATTTTGTAATTAAAAAAATGGAGGCAAGTAAAAACGAACGTGAAATACAGGTAAAAGAAACACCGCAGAAAAATATAAATCAAAGAGAAGTGAAATAATGGGAAGGGCAGAAATATTGATCTGTACTGGACACACAATGTAAAGAAAAATTGAAAAACAAATGGTTAGGAGGAAATCTGCCAAATCCAAAAGAGCCAAAAGTAAACTAAAAAGATAAAAAGAAAAAAAAAATCATAGACACTACAAAATTAAACTTTTTGAAAACCACAGAATGCTTTTATTGTTATGATGCGCAATATTGCTGGGCGATCTAAGATGAGAACTGAGGTTCCGGCAACAGTAAGAAAGATTAATTCAAGAAATGCCACATAACTTTATCTCTCATACAGGTCAGTTCTCACCAGACACGTCCAAATCAATATTTACAGCACTGCGAAAAGACTAGGCGCAGCAGTGTGGCATTGACATAGAAAGATCAGATTTATGTGTCATATCACTTAACTACTTTTTAAAATCATTTAGTGCGAATCAAAAACACAATATAGCCAGAAATAAAGAGAGGAACTGTCTAGCTCTGTAGATGGAAAAGGTACAAAAAATACTGTCAACATTTTTTAAATATAATCGAACGGAAGTACAAAAAGAGGTATACCCGTGCTTCATTGACTACACCAAGGTATTTCATGGAGTGCGACATAATGGGATAATCACACAGTTGAAGATATATGACACAGATCTACGAAGGATCAAAAACATCCACTGGGAACAGACAGCCACATTTAGAGTTGATGCAGGAATCATCTCATATAAAAAAGAACATAAAGTGTGCTGTCTTACAAAGATGTGCGCTCTCTTCATATCTTTTCTCCATCTACGATGAACTAATTATGCGAAACCTAATCTGATAATAACCAGGAATTAAAGTAGGAGGGCACAAAGTATAAAATGTAAGATACGCTGATTACACGGTATTGATTACAGAAAATAGAAGACGTTCAACGGTTATAGGAAAAGACAAGAAAGGCAGGGCTTGGATTGTAATAAGAGAAATATATAATTAATAGTCGTCAGTCAAAACAAAAAGCGTCCATAAATCAACATCTTTTTTCAACGGGAATAAATTAAAGCAAAAAGACCAATTCAAATACTTAGAAACATTCATTGCAGGCGATGGATGCAACAATACTGAAGCTGCATGAAGACTAGCGAATATGAATTTCAAGAAAAAGATCTCCAAGTTTATTTAAGCTTGTTAATAGCCCTTTTTTAATGCTGCCCTATAGGTTTAACTGTTTTGTTCTTCTGTTTCGGTAGGAAATGGTAAACATTTTACTGTACAGTTTAAGAAATAAATGAACACACGTATTTTTAAAACTAATTACCATGATCTTGTTCTTTCTTTCACTGTTTTAAGTTGGAAAGTGAAATAAGTCGAGAAAATTAAAAAAAAATTCAGCGAATTAATGATATAGACCTGGCAGAAAGGAATAAATTAAGAGTCGAAATTCTTTAATTGTTAGCTTTTAATTATGTTTTCTAGTCCGATTGGTTATGACATTTTACATTTTTGAAAAAAAAATAATAATAGTTGTTATTTACTTTTGACATTTTATGTCTTATGGTTATCGGTATTGTTTATTTTATAGGTGTTTACAAAAAAAAAGGAATTAAAGAGAAACAAATGTTGTAATGCTTTTATCTGGTTCATTTGTATCCCAAATAAAGATTTTATTCTGAATGACACGTTCATTGTTTTATAATAATGTATTTTTGTGGTAATGAGGGAATAGGGCGAACGTCGTTTTATTAAAACCGAAAAAGGACTCTACACTAAAAGGAAGGTATCTTTAATCCCAAGAAAAAACTCCTGTGTCTTCTTGGAAGAAAAAGCAATTGGTGTCATGAAAAAAACAACAAAAACTTTTACACATTGAAACAACTTTTATAGCTTACTAAACAAGAGCGTTCCAGCGATCGTTGTTCACAGTGGACTCTGTCATTTAAAAATTTATGAAAATTATATTTGATATCATATTATTTTCAAAATAAAGAGCATCTCTACTTAGTAAGTGATATAAAGAAGCTTTTAGTGATGACCAGAAGTACTGGGTTATAAAAAATATGTAATTTATCCACTTCATAGAAAAACATTTGAATTTTTTTTCGATTGAAAACATCATCTATAAAACTATGTATTTTTCATTAAAAAAAGATACATGAATGAGAAAAAATCATTAATCACGCGCTGCAGTCACGAATTTGAAAGGGACATCAACTGCAATCTTTTATGGGAGAAATGGGATGAGATAACGCACAGAAGATTTGATTTCTGAAGTGATGCTTCAGAAGTTACATCTTCCGTAATTAAAAGATTTTTTTTTAAAATCTTATTTTTTTCCTTTAGATTTCATTTAAATTTAAGCTGAATAATAGAATGAACTTGAAGAAAACGTTGTCTTGGAAAGTAAGATATATAGAGAAAAGTAGTTTAAAGCATAAAGTGCTAGCCATGAAAGATGGTAGATTTATTTGTGAATTTATTTTATTTAAAGAATAAATATTCAAAAGTAAAAGTAAGTGTCAAATTAATATGTAAAATCAAAAGAAAAGTTGACAACACCAAAAATATTTATTTAAAAAAATATTTTTGAATTATACTTTGCCAAACTTAAGGGTCACGGTCTTCAAAGAAAATGACTAAAAACATAGGTTAAATGTAACTTTTATTGAAAAAAAAGTTATAACTTTTACTTGGTTTTGTATTTTAAATGCTCCAATAACTTCCTCAACTCTAAATTTCTATCTGACTTACAAATGTTGTCTTCGCTAAGTTGAAGTTATATAAATAAAAAATTGGTAAGATTCCAATAAAACACGCATATTTCTCTATTCAATGACCAGGTGAAAAAATATTAACTAATTTAATAAAGTTGACTTTAAAAGGTCATTCACTTTGCTTCTACAAAAAAAATTCCTGTTTATTAAAATAAACACAAAAATTGGAAGCCTTAACTTCTACAAACTTACTTTTCATTGGTTAATTAATATTTATAAAGAAAACTGGGAAACACGTCTTATAATATTTTTAGCGCATTGAATTAAAGCCTCAAAGAAGGAAATGATAACTCAAAACCATTCTTTAGTTATTATAGATGTTGGATAGAGCGTCAAAAGGGGAAGACAGAGCCTAAAAATCAGAATATGCCATTTAAGAGTAGATGCAGCTTCAAAACTATAAATGTAAATTTTTATATTCTTTATGACTTCAAAATATTTTGATAAATCTTAAAGTATATGAAATAAAGATTTATCAAAACAGGAGATATAGATAGATAGATAGACAGATAGATGGGTAAGGAGAGAGACAAACAGACTGAGATAATGTGAAAACAGATGCAGGCTCAAAGAATCAAAGATCATAAAATGAAAAATAGCATCTCCAAAAGTATAAAAAGCATAAGTTATGTATTGATGTCTAATTGCATTAAACAGTATCAGGACAATAGCATCGGACAGATCATATAGTTATTTTATTGAATAAACAAATGCGAAAATTATAAGTGTTAGGATTAACATATGGACCATGAAATATGAAAAAAAAATTAGGGGCATTAAAAAGATCACAGACTCGTTAAGTACAGAATCATCAGTATTTGGCGAGTATAAGTGGTTTCAGTTGAATTTTAAGACTAAATAAATTACCACCGGCATAAAACAGATCATAACATTTATTGTAGAGTCTGAGAAAAATATTATGAGGTCGAAGAATAGTAGTTGATTGTAATCGAAAAGACGTGAAGAATAAGAGTTCTAGCTCAGATGTTATGTATCCACCATGGTGAGGTGAAGATTCCGTAGGCAACATGAAATGGCGTTGCCAAATTATATTTGATACATATTTTCAATTACTTTCATGTTTTAGAGCAATGTATAACTTGAATAAAACGGTAAATAAAAAACCTTAAGTTATATCTACCATACATTATTGATTCTGTGTTTCATTTTATGTACAGCATTTTAACTTAATAGAGGAAGATAAAGAAATAAAGTACACTATAAACATTGTGATTGCGACATACAGTAATAAGAAGTCGATTTAAAACGGATCAAAATGAAAGCAAATGAGGTATGTTTAAACAGTCGAAAATTCAGATTTGTTTTTATCCTCAACAAACAAATTATAAAGCATTGAAATTATAAATCTTTTAAAGTGCTGTATCTCTTACTTTGAGCGTGATGTGCAAGTAATACTTGACTTTCGATACACGGATTCATAGATGGTTAAAATAGCACAATTTTTACTAAGCGATTGGATTGAAAAAAATGATTAAAATAAGTACTTCAAGCATAAAAAAGATTCGTTTTTCATTATGTTTCAAACCTGACTTGCAAGTTTAAAAACGCGATTGTAATGTGCATCGATGTGTCACCGATATTAATATCTGGAAATCTCCCGCCTTCGAAACATTGTATAAGCCAGAATTTTGCTTATAAACTGACTTATTAAAAATATTTTTTATTTCCATAATTTTTAGTTGAATGTGCAAAGCATCCGTGACAAACATTTACTATTGATAAAAAATGGGTATAATCAAGGTTACATTAACAATGTTATGCCTGTAATATAATTTTAATCTATTTTTTACTTTGTAACGTCATAGCATCTTGCGCTGTGTGAACATTTTAAAGAATTTAGACGTCAGTGAAACCTTTAAAATGAATAACTTTTTTTGCCAAGATTTTTTTTATTAGTTAACAAAAGAATGGCATAAATTCGAGATGTTTTAAACATAAAAATGTCATAGAATTAGCGATGCTTAAAGAGTTCTTTGTCGTCGACAATTTTGATAGCAAGGACCATGCAGCGCTCTTAATATTTAGCTAGACCACATTCAGATCATTAAAATAAGAAGATTGAACAATTTAAATTAATAAAAGTATCAAACAAATAGACAATGCAAGGAAATAAGACGTTAAAAATTAACCTGTGTACCATAATCATTACAGAGGGGGTAACATAGACAGTCATTCCTTGACTTTCATGAATCATTGTAACAAATAACTCTTACGTTAAATATTTCCATATTTTCCAAAGTTCTTTACGAACTACATAAAAGAAATCTCCTAATTACTTCTAAGTTCTGTTTGTTATTAAGACATGTTTAAAGATGAAGAAACATCAGTCTGCATAATTATAAATCTTATCCTACTTAACTACAATTCTATATGAACAAAGCAGAAGAGTGCACAAGAAAATCGATGTTCAACCAGATGTAATTCTTGTTAGGAGTATTTGAATGTACACACGTTTTTATTAACAAGGACATGATTTACTTTTTTGGAATAACGAGGAATTTATCATCAAATAAGTCCAATTGATCACGACAAGGTTAACGAGCCTGGAATTCATGTAGAATTCCGCCTCAATTTGGTGGTAACTATGCTTGCATAGTCCACCAATTTGTTCAGTCTTTCAATGTTAGTCACTAAGAAAATAATTAATATCTGTTCTTGACGAATTATGTGGTCCTTTTCTGAATTTTGACTGAAGAAAGGAAAGTCGTTTGATATTTACTTTAATGATTAATTTGTTTCAATTACAAATCTAGTTTAAGTCGATAGAGCTCTCCATGTAGTTTGCCTTATCAGTACGCCTCTCCTAACTGCAGACCTTGGTAAACATGACTATAAACAATGTTGATTTTTAATGGGGTGAGAGTGAAATAACTATATGTGCGGCGAGGGATAAGGGAGTGGGTAAAGTAAATAACTTGTTATTCTATTAATTGTGTGACTGTCTTAATCTATTAAAATTCAGTTATTTTATAGCGTGTTAAGATGGATAAGAGCAGTTTAAATTTCTCTCTCCCTCTTTATCATATAACCAGATTCACTTTCACCCTAAATAGAGTTAGATTTAAATGATTCAGCCCCTTAAGTACTAACCGAGATAACATAGGAGCTGTTTTGTCTGGCACTATGGCTTATAAGTAATATGGAAGATCTAATATAATGATCAAAACAGTTCAATTAGGAACACCAGGCAGGAGCAGCAAAACAGACGGACAAACCATGCATAAATTGATGATAGAAAACTCTAGTTTAAATGACTCATTGAGGCTGGCCAATGATCAAGATCTTAGTAGTGCTAACAAAATGCTTTATAGAGCAGAATACTTCCAGACATTGCAGATACTAACTGCCGCTTGGCCTGCAGTCATAATATTTGGCTTCATCGCAAATACCACGAATATTGTCGTATTTCTCAAGGCTGGCGCCAAAGATAATGTGACAATTTTGCTGATATCTCTTTCATTATCTGACCTTGCGTTTCTCGCACTTATTACACCGTTTGCATGTGGATATATCATTGAAGCTCACGTGAGGTCCTATGAGTGGCCGTTGTACAAATATTTAGTAATGTACTTACTTTATTGGCCAGCATACACGGCCTATGATCTCTCCACTTTTATCTCCGTCTCGTTAGGGGTGATGCGGTGCGCATGCGTAGCCATGCCCCTTAAATTCAAGCTCGTATTTACGAAGTCCAGAACAATCAAATGGGTGCTTTTCTTGGTTTGCCTGGCTGTTTCTCTGCGTTTGCCAGTGTTGACAATCTTCAGAGTTACCTGGAGAACAGATCCCGTGACAAATGTTTCATCTTCATATTTGGCCACAGTAAACAGAGAATCCATGTCGCGTATCAACGATATTCTAAACCGCGGTTTCTTGATCTGGTTCAACTACCTGACAATGATATCTTGTGTTATTGTCCTTAGTTACAAGCTCTTTCAGGCATCAAAGATACGAGAAAGTTACGCCGTCAAAGTTCAACGATCTTCCGACAGCGCAGCAGGCAAAGGAGCTTCGCAGAGTATGTCTGTAAAAGACCTGCAGGTGGTCAAATCTGTAGTTCTGGTGTGCTCTATCTTTATCATGTCACAGTTACCTTTCGTGATTCTGTCATCTGCTCGTCTCCTAAACCAAGAGATTGACGAGGGCAAGGGTCTGCATTTTTTGTTCAGCATTTTTGGCCTGATAAACAACACATGCGCTTATCTGAACGCATCGATCAACATCTTCGTATACTACAACTACAACAGCAGGTACAGATCTGTACTACGTTCGATTCTATATGGCGATAAATGCAAGGAATGATATTTCGGAAAATATAGCTACTCTTCTTGCTTACAGATGTACCGATAAAATGTGCACATGAATGTATAAAAGCAAGGAGAGAGTATAAGGTACACTTCACATAAGTCACGGGTTAACACTAGTGCGTAGTCATACCTTTAACCCGATATTTGCATGTATACGTTATTCACATTTTATGTCTTTATAATTATAGTAATGTTAAAAATTTTTGCACCCTATTTTTTTATTTTTAAATAAATCCTGAGTGATTCTGGGGCTCACAATTACAGAAAAAAAATCTAAGATATACGCTTTGCTTTCTTTCTTAAATGAAAAGAAATTTTGCTAAACATTAACCTCTATGTAGCTAGAATTATGGTTTTGAGAAAACCGAAAGACAAGTTTTTTAAATACTTAGCAGTGAATATGCCCTACAATGATTGCTTTTAATTGTATACCAAATTTTATAAAACTGACTAACGTGTAGGGCGCTAGTTAAATATTTATGTAAAAGACTGTCCGAAAGGGGCATCCTTTAAAATGGTTACTAAAAGATGAAGTACTCATGATTTTACCTCATACAAAGAAAGGATAAGGAAGTGAAAAAGAAGTAAGATAAGGTGAAGGCAAGAGAAGCAGACATGGACACTCAAAGACAGAGACAGAGGTAGAAAAGATGGGAGAAGAGATATGAGGTAAGAGATAGATAGATAGACAGATAGATAGACAGAAAAATAGATAGATAGATAAATAGATAGATAGATAGATAGATAGATAGATACATAGATAGAGTAAATAGACAGAAAACGGAACAAATTTAAAGTCTAGCAAAAAAGAGGAGAAAATTAATAGAATATTGTGGATTTTAAGACAGATACACAATCAATGCCAAAGCTGGTAGAGAGAGAAAGATAAAGAGAAGCTAATATAAAAGGTCTGTAGGCAGAGAGAAAATTTGACTAGAAATTTAAAAAAAAGCAACAGCATTATAAGTTCTATCTAATCGAGTCAAAGT